>CASHTH010001737.1:0-60366 GCA_030341885.1 Geodia barretti
TTTACTTAGAAGGTATGTTTTTCCCAAGTTCAAACGTTGATGTAGAACCTTCCTTGCCATGTAGGCGTATCTGTTTTCATTTCACTATCACCACACACACATAAGTGTGGCCATTGTCAGTGTATTGCTCTCCTCTGCAGTGCTGGTGTTGGTAGGACAGGGACATTCATAACCATAGACCATGTCCTGGAGCAGAGGGAGACAGAGGGAGTGGTGGACATCCCTGGAGCCATCCTCAAACTCAGACAACAGAGAACCAACATGGTCCAGACTCTGGTACACACACATTGCACTGTTTTTCATTCTCCCCAACTTTGTCTGTGCACACTTTTTTGTAAGCTATTCTTTCACTGTACAGTTATTCCCACTGTGAAGCTTTTGGTATGCAGCAATGTTTGTCTCTCGCAGTGTGTTTATGCATTCTTTTTGTGGGTTATTGTTTCACCTTTACATGCAGTTATGCCCGCAAATTCACTGTATACTTTCATTCTGATAACTGGCCACACTTGATGTTGTTTCTTCCAGGACCAGTACATCTTCATCCATGATGCTATACTGGAGTCAGTCACATGTGGAGACACTGAGATCAAAGCTGCTGATTTGAGGAGGAAACTGGTCAAACTCAAGAGAAAGGACGATTCTGGACTTTCTGGACTTGACCTTCAGTTTGCCGTAAGAGGGCTTTTGACTCTTTAACAACCCACTCATACATATAATGTACACCATGAACAATAACACAGATACTGGACCAAGTGAGCGGAAATGTAGGAGATGCGCAGTCCGTTGCTGCCCGAAACAACCCCACCAAGAATAGAACTACTGATTTTCTGCCAGGTTCTCCCCCACAACTTCTTTAATTTTTATATCCATCGTGTGCCTGTCTTCCTTTATAAAACACAAGTGGACAAATGGAGAGTTGTTTTGAAAGGAGAAAATCCAGACTACATACATGCCACCAATATCCGCGTAAGCACCCAACACCCAAGTGTCTGTCTATGGAGCCACAAGGGTGTTTCCTCCCTATGTAGGGCTACAAGCAGCAGAGAGCGTTCATCATCACCCAGGGACCGATGCGCTGCCACTGCCAGAGACTTCTGGAAGATGGTCTACAGCAGGAAGTGTAGTGTGGTTGTCATGCTCTCTGACCTCATTGAACAGAATGAGGTGACACTTTTTGTTAGTACATACAAACGACAAGCGCTCACTCCATCCCTAGAGGATCAGCATTGAGTTTACCGAAGGCTAGTATACTGCTTTAATGCTCTCTGTATATCTGTGTGTTTTCTGCCAAGAGCTGAGACTCATCATTATGTGTTTATTCCAGGAGGTATGCTACCAGTATTGGCCAGAGAAGAGGACTCAGAGCTACGGAGAGTTCAGTGTAGAGCTACTGAATGAGGAGAGGAAGAGAGGATTCTTACTCAGGACCTTCTCAGTCCAGGAAGCCAAGGTAAATGTAGAAAGAGAGGTGGAGAATGAGTCAGATGGTGATTGGTAAATGGTATATAAGAGATGCTTTCTTTCGTGGTCCTAGTCCGGTACAGCCCATCAGGTGTGGCAGTTCCACATCCCAGAGTGGAGCTCAGACTACCAGTGGCGTGGGGATGTGAATGCCATGGTCTCTGTCATAGAGGAAGTCTCCAAGGTCCAGAGGAAGACTGGGAACCACCCCATTGTCGTCCATGGACTGTGAGTTTAGATTCCCACGTATGCAGCAGACTGAATGTGTCACAATCTAGCGTGGCCTTTTGCACCATTATTTGCATCCTCTTTTCAATTATCTTCAGTAACACAGTGAGTAGATCAGCCATATTCTGTGGTGTGGCCACCACCATTGAGAGGTGTAAGACAGAGGGAGTGGTGGATGTGTTCCAGGTGGTCAAGGCCATGAGAGTTCAGAAACCTGGAGCAATACAAACTTTGGTATGATTACTAGCACTTATAAAATGTTGATGCACGCACATTTTTCCACTTGCAGGAACAGTATACAGTCGATATTTGAAGCTCTTTTGGCGTATATTGACTCATTTGAAACATACTCAAATTTTGCTTCTTAGACGAGTTATAGCTATAAGTTCATGCAACACAATTGTTGCCAAGTGTGTATTCGTTTTAGTTCTGATGTTATTTACTCCACAGATCCTGGAGTGTTAGTTGCATGTCAACTGCCGAGGCGCATGCGCATGAAAGGCCAGGCCTTGGGGGGCGTGGATGAAGGGGGCTGGACTAGCCGGGTAACGGAGGAGAGAGAATGGGATCAGTTACGCTTGCGAGATGTTCGCTCTGACAGGGCGACCCACAGTAAGCCGATTTCCTGCAGTTTGTTTATCAGAAAGATTACTCATTCAGGTGACAACAAACAAAGTCGACATACGTAGCTGCTGGCCATAATACATGAAAAGCACTAAGTGCAAACCCTCGGCGAACTGCGCATGCGCTGTACCGCTAATTGATGGCTGGGCCTATTATACTAGTATCGTACGTTTTACTTCCGCTTAAGTCTGAAACGGGCTAGCTACAGTAGTAGATAGCATGCGGGAGTCGATACACGCCCTTCGTTGTGACTTCTTGTGCCTCCGAAGTACACAGAGCAAGAAGATCAGGTCGAGGTAGCTAGTTAACCCTCTGCGCGCATGCGCAGTCGAGGGTTACGGTATTACAATAAGAAAAGAAAAAAATTACATAAAAATAAATAATTATAATTAAATAAAAAAGGGATCAAAATAAATCCTAATAATATCTAAAACCTTCCATATTCATATATAAAACTCTCCCTCCTCTCCTCCTCCCCCCTCTCCTCCTCCCACACCTCCTCTCTCCCTTCTCCCCCCTCTCTCCCTCTCCTCCCTACTAAAAACAATATCTATATATTTACATCCGTACGGTGTCAGTCGGCCGTCTGGTCTGTCTGGCTGTCCTGTCCTGTTACCAACCACGTTTTTCTCTGCCATCCGACGCGCGCACGACATGCAGTAAATAGCGATATGATCGGGTTCAGTGCTACACTGGGTTGATTTAAAAAAGGCGATTTCGTAAACTACTGTGTTTTAAAGTTATGGCGTGAGAAACAAGTGAACAAGCCATATGTAAATTAGCACAGGCTACCCTCGACGCGTCCCCGCGTGTGTCTGAAGGCCACAAGTCACACGAAGGGCACTGTATCGACTCTTCTCTTCTTCTTCTTTGTACCAACCTCCACTGAGGAGAGTAGCCCTAGTGCGGGCGAAAATGTAAGTGACATCAGGTAGAAGACGAGTGCGAGCAGTATAGAATGATGGGTGGAGAAAGTCATGCACGCGTGCTGCACGGGGGTGGCGTCAACCACTCGGTGCCGAGGTATGAGCGAGACGAAACGGGTTCGGTCCGAGGCACGTAACGGACGCAAGAGGGTGGGGCATAGGTCAAATTCGCACGTGCAGGTGTTAGGGCAGGGCAGTTCGCTATGAGGTGGGAGCGTCCTCAGTTGCTGAGTTGCAAAGGGGACAGAAGTCTGTAGAGGAGGGGATTGTCGTGGAAGCGACAAACGTCAGATGCTAGCCCAAGCACGCATGCTATTTACTACTGTAGCTCGCCGTGCCAGAGCTCTCCGCGCGCTACTAGCGCTAGCGGGATACCACGATCGACGAGTAAGGCGATAAAAAACCAGCCCATCAATTAGTGGTACCGCAACATGGCGCAGTTCGCCGAGGGTTTGCAACTTAGTGCTTTTCCTTCTAATTAGCCTATTGGCTCTGTTCACTTGGGTTGCACGCCATAAACGTCTGACCGCGCACTTTTACCGAAATCGCCATTTTTAAAATCACGCAGTGTAGCTGCTGAACCCGTTGGTGTCGCTATTTTATACCTGTTTTGTTTGCGCGTTCGGTGGCGAGAAAACGTGGTAACAGACGGACAGACAAGACAACAGACAGACAGACAGACAGACGGACAACCAAGTACTATAACCCTCGCTGGCGCCATGCGCGCCGTGCGCATGCGCGCCGAGGTTAATAACAGTATATGGTAGCTTGTATACATGATTGTGTTCCACCCAGACGTCGGATTGTGCTAAAGCGCAGTAGAGACATATATATGTGCTATGTGAATGCACCACAGGCACCACACATTCCCCTCACCTCGTCCATGCAGCCAGGGACTATGCTCCCAAGTGATAGTCGCCATAATCCCTGTCTCTCTCAGACCTTATCAGTTCAGGAAGCAAGGTAGATGTAGAAAGAGAGGTGGAGATGAGTCAGATGTGATTGGTAATGGTGTATACGAGATGCCTCCGTTTCTTTCATGCAGGTGTGGCCGTTCCACATCCCAGAGTGGAGCTCAGACTATACCAGTGGCTGTGGGGATGTTGGATGCCATGGTCCTGTCTGTCGTAGAGGAGTCTCCAAGGTCCAGAGGAAGACTGGTAAACGGCCACCCTCATTGTCGTCCATGACTTGAGTTATTTAGCTAGTGGATGATTATAAAGCTGTCAATGGACAAAAACGCAACTGCAAGGCATACACCCACAACAACCCTTTCTCGTACTGACATGGAGCGTGAAAATTTTAATGCACATTAAGAGTTATTAACCCTATCAAATTGAAGACAGTCAGTGTCACTGTACGGCTCTGAGTTAGCAAATGTCCTCACAAACAGGCCAAACCTATCATCCCTCCACATACAACTGACGCCCTTTACTAGACATGTAGAGTTCATCTTAAACTGTTATTATTGGTGTCTGTATATTCAATAGCAATGACCGGACGCCATGAGTTCTGAACATTCTGGTATATCCAAATCTATTGCTATACAGTGATACAGTGAGTAGATCAGCCATATTCTGTGGTGTGGCCACCACCATTGAGAGGTGTAAGACAGAGGGAGTGGTGGATCAGTCAATTTTTGAAGCTCTTTTGGTGTCCATATTTGAAACATATTCAAACTTTACAACGTAGTTTTTGTTTCATCGTCATATAAGGTTTTATTATTAGTCTGTAAACTACACGATGCGCAGATCGTCATAATTGTGCTAACATGGTTGTGTACGTGTATGTTACCGTGGCCGAGAAGTACATTCGTACTTTGCACTTCGTGGTTCGCACTTCGCGGTTCGCGCTTCGCACTTCGTGAGCCGGCACTTCCCGCTTTCCCATAATTTTGTGCCTCTAGTTTCTCGTTCGTACTTCGCACTTCGCGTTTTCCCGTCATTATGTGCCTCCAGTTTCTCGTTCGTACTTCGCACTTCGCGGTTCGTGGTTCGTGGTTCGTGGTTCGTATATACTTCGTGGTTTGCAGTTTGCGCAGAGCAGCGAGGACGGACCTACGTCACGTAACGCGTACGGCAGCCATGTATGGAGAATCAAGGGAGACGCCTGCCTTACCCCGCAACAACCTATAAAAGCTCTTCGTTAGATTCCAGATATCTCGTCATTTCCACCTAGCCCCTACCTTCCTGCGGCTTCACCTGTGGCGGATAAGCCTAAGTGGAGGTCTAGAAGACGTCCAAGGTATTGCGGTTCGCCCTGTGTTGGCCTCACACGTTGTACGCCAGCTTCAATGGCGAACATTTCCGCAGGAATGTAGGGGCTAGGTGGAAATGACGAGATATCTGGAATCTAACGAAGAGCTTTTGTAGGTGGTTGCGGGGTAAGGCAGAAAACCGAGGCGTCTCCTTTGATTCTCCATACATGGCTGTCGTGCGCGTTACGTGACGTGTGTCCGTCCTCGCTGCTCTGCGCAAACTGCAAACCACGAAGTACGAACCGCGAAGTGCGAACCGCGAAGTATATGCGAACCGCGAAGTATATACGAACCGCGAAGTGCGAACCACGAACCACGAACCGCGAAGTGCGGAGTACGAACGAGAAACTAGAGGCACAAAATTGCGGGAAAACGCGAAGTGCCGGCTCACGAAATGCGAAGTGCGAAGTACTAACGAGAAACTAGAGGCACAAAATTATGGGAAAGTGCGAAGCGCGAAGCACGAACCGCGAAGTGCGGAGTGCGAACCACGAAGTGCAAATTGCGAATGTACTTTTCGGCCACCGTAGTATGTGTAAGTGCGTACGCATGCGTTGAATTAAGAAAACGCCGGCCACGTGCGCGGCTGGTCTGCGCAGGTTTGGTGTGCTACGGGCCATGCACTGCAGTCAGAAAGACATGTCAGGTTATGCATATATAGTCTGGTGCCCAGCCTTTCACAAAAGCAGCGTCACACCCGTGGGCACCAGACATAGATGAGAGCTCGCGCTAAGATCGGCCAAATCCAAGGCTGATTGTCGACGTGTTGTGGCGTAGCCAAAGTATATACGCTGAGAATACACCTTGAAAATCTAGAATAACTTCCGATTCCAGCACCGTATGCGTCCACACTTGGTATCAAAATGAAGCGCTTTCGCACTCCGGTTCATTCAGCGCTTCCAAATCCGCTGCGTAGTTTTCTTCGCTACGCACGTTATGCATTTTTATATAAAGTATTATATATCCGCAGACCATTCATTACAAAGCAAAAAAAACAAAACCAAAAAAAACGGCATACTTTACATACGGCGAACAGTACCGCCCTCCTCATTATCTACTTCCGCATGCATTCTCAGCTACTTTAGACTCCTCGGCGCGCATGCGCAGCGAGAATACTGTAGTTAAGTTACACTAGACCCACGAGGCGGTTTAGTGTATATAACCCTCGGCGCGCATGCGCAGCGAGGGTTACTGTAGTTGGGTTTGTCTGTGTGTCTGTTACTCTCAATCTCACTTCTCGGGTGTTTGTTCGTCTCACAAAGGATACGACCTACTTAACGGGCAATGACGGTTTTCTCTGAAACTGCTCCGTTGCAAAGCTAGAGCGCTTCCAGCATTGTATGGCATGCCTGTAGTCGCCATTTTTACCGCTACGGATAATGCGCATGCGCTTATATTTAGCACAGGCTTACCTCGACCGGGTCCGCTTGCTCTGTCTATCTTGAAGGCACAACAAGTCACAACGAATGGCGTGTATCGACTCTCGCATGCTATCTACTACTGTAGCTAGGGCTCTCTGCGCGCTACTAACGGGACACCGCGAGTAAACGCTAATAGCCCAAGCCCATCAATTTCAGGGGTATATACCGCACATGTGCAGTTCGCCGAGGGTTTGCACTTTAGTGCTGCTGCTTTTCATTCAAAGGTTTTAATGCACTGCAAGCCAAACAAGAATAGGCACGGCATGTTTTACAAAAAATAAAGTTACTTGTAAGGTCTAGCATACATGAAAATATCAGAAGTAGCGGACGAAAGAGAGTTGATAATCTGGTCTGGGTCTGAGAGAGGCGTGTGAGAGAGAGTATAGTGATGAAAGTAAGAAACATCCATTGTGGCACCACAGAGATGACAGATGCCTGGCTGAAACTGTGGCCTGGTCAATTCGCGATAAAGGGCCTGTAGAGAGTCAGTACCACGAGGTCCGTAATCAAGTGCCATATCCCACAGCTTCATCCAAGATGTATCAGCAGCTATTCCTGATGCAATCGCTGTACTGTTGTGACGGCTGGCCTCATTACCCTCGGCGCGCATGCGCAGCGAGGGTACTGTAGTTGGGTGTGTGTGTGTCTGTTACTCTACATCCACTTCTCGAATGTTTGTTAGTCTCACACCTACTTAACGGGCAATGAAGGTCAGAAATTATGAACGGTTTTTCTCTGAAAATGCTCCGTTGCAGAGCTAGAGCGCTTGCAGCATTGGGCAAATGCTGGCGGTTAATGCGCATGCGCTTATATTTAGCACATCGACCGGGTCCGCTTGCTCTGTCTAAAGAAGTCACAACGAATGGCGTGTATCGACTCTCGCGTGCTATCTACTACTGTAGCTAGCCCGTGTCAGGTTCTCTACGAGCTACTAACGGGAGACCGCGAGTAAACGCATACAATACTAATAGCCCAGCCCATCAATTTTAGGGGTACCGCACATGCGCAGTTCGCCGAGGGTTTGCACTTTTAGTGCTGTCTGTCTGTCTGTCCGTGTGTCTGTCTGTTACTCTACATCTCACTTCACGGGTGTTTGTTCGTCTCACAAACGATGCGACGTACTTAACGGGCAATGAAGGTCAGCGGTTTTCTCTCCTTTGCAAAGCTAGAGCGCTTCAAGCATATTTAATGCATTTTTATCGCTGCGGAAAATGCGCACGCGGTTATTATGCCTAATTCGATCGGGCCAGCTTGCTCTGTGTATCTTGAAGGCACAAGAAGTCACAACGGGGCGTGTATCGACTCCCGCATGCTATCTACTACTGTAGCTAGCATAGTTGCCAACCGTCCCGTAGTCCCAGTAGTTTAGGCCTTGTCCCGGCGGTGTCACGGTCGAGGCAAAATAGCAGTCCTCTCTGACAATAGTTCGCATTTCTGAGATACTTCCTCGCATTATCCCCGCCCACTTCACGTATGCGCATGCGTATCACGAACATAATGCACAACCGTCCATGGAAATTACGTCATTATTAGTGGGTGTGGCACGTAAATTAGGGGGCGTGGTAAAAAAATCGCCCGCTATCCCGGAATATCCTGTTGAAAAGTTGGCAACTATGAGCTAGCCCGTGTCAGACTCTCCGCGAGCTATACCGAGACCACCACGAAATAGCCCAGCCCATCAATTAGCAGTACCGCGCATGCGCAGTTCGCCGAGGGTTTGCACTGTTTCATTAGTGTGTGTGTCTCTGTCTCGACTACGCACAACGAGACAACAAACCAACGGGTTCATCGCCACACTGGCTTAGTTTTAATTCGAGGTAGTAGCTAGTTAGCTCGAACAACAACCAGATTTACTTGTCATTCCTAGTTTTCAGCATTTTCAATGCAGATGTTGAAGAATTTGGAAGTGGCTATCCTGATATGTGTCTGTGTTCACTGTCTGTTGGCTCAGACATTTCCATATGTCAGCTTCAATGGACAAACTCTGGCAAACCATAGCTATGTGAACCTCAGTCTTGTGGAGAATGATGCCAGTGGTAGTAACAGTGTTCAGTGTCACACTGACCTGGATACATGCTGCAGTGGTGCACAGGGTTCACACAGAGGAGACTGGTACTTTCCTAATGGAACACGGCTATCAGTCCCTAAAACTAGTGATGATATCTATGCGACTAGAGGTGCCGAAACAGTTTATCTTCATCGTAGCAACCAGAATACATCTGGTATATATCGTTGTGACATAGCAACAAATGCAGTTCATGATGACACTCCTACAAGTGTACGAGATACAGTGTATGTTGGACTCTATCTCAATGAAGGTGAGCAGTGCTAGCAACACCAACAACTTTTATTGTCATTCATTAGGTGATATCGCTGTAGCTGAGATCACAACAAATTTAAAGATAGATAGTTGTATTTCACAACTCATCCTCACCTGTATCTCCACTGGTGGACCTGCTACCACTGTCACTTGGACCAGAGACTCCACCACTGTCACACAAGGAAATGAGAGTGTGTTGAATAACCCAGTGACTTCAACGTACACCCACACTCTGACTGTGACTGGGACTCTGGTGGGAGGAAACTACACATGTACTGTGTCCAATAACAAGCCATCCAGTAAATCATCGAGTATCACAGTTAGCTGTAAGTACAGTAGTAATAGGGATGATAATGGTACACATTGTTGGTTCATTTGGCTATTCCAGTTCCATCTAATCTGATGCTGGAGCAAAATAACGAGACAAGCATCAATGTATCATGGAGTCCACCTCTCCAGTCTGCAAACATTACTGGATACAGAGTGTTCTGGACTCAGTGTGCCTCTTCTGACTGTATCAACCAAACTGTGATCACTTCCTCGACCAATGAAATACTCACAGGCTTGATGGAAGGGCAGTGCTACAGTGTTTCTGTGGTTAGAGTCTCATGTCTCCCAAGCGATACTGCAACCCGCAATATAACTTTAGGTAATTATTTCCTTGTTGCTAGAAGTTTCTGTCTCACAAAATTATATTTTCTCTTGTTAGTTACCAATCCAGGTAATATCAGCATTGATGTGGTATCTACTTATAGCCATGGTTTCTCATTGCTGGTTAACCTTAGTAACTATGTAGAAAACGGGATCTATCGTATTATGACCAATGTGACTTTGTTGAGATTTTTGCACTGTAACAATGGTCTTGAAGGCTCTAATGTGACCTACCAGACATATGATGTGAATCCAATGAATCTAATCATTACCGGATTAGTTCCTAACAGTAAATACAATATGACAGTGGTGGTAGGTAATGCTCTGGGAAGCAGAAAACAGAGTTTTTCTAATCAGACTCAGCCAGCAGGTACAGTCATTAACCCCTATGAACCAAACCTTTACACATGTTAAATTATTCTGCAGCACCATCTGCCCCACCACAAGACATAGTGGCAGTAAACCAGACCCTCTTCACCATCACCATCAGTTGGCAGCCTGTTGACTGTGCCCATCAGAATGGGAATATAACAGGATATGAAATACGATATCGGAAAAAAGACAGTGTAAATACCGAAGCAGTGTCGGACAGAGTCATAATGGGTGCAGATTATACCCTAACAGACTTGCAGCCATCAACTACATACTTGATTCAAGTGGCAGCAAACAACACAGCTGGAAGAGGAGTTTTTGGAAGCATATCAGCATCAACACTATGTGAGTTCAGTACTTTCAAGCACATATGATTAGTTACCAAGTTCTTTTGTGTGCAGTTGAAGTTCATGTGATATCCACAACATCAACTTCCATTAACATATCATGGCCCGAAGTTGACTATGAAGTCCTAATCACATGGATCAGCACTCTATCAAGCCATTGTACACAAAATATCAATCAAAGTTTAAAGAACGATTCTGTGAATGGGCAAGCCTCTTATGTGATAGATGGTCTGAAAGTATTCACCGAGTATAACATCACACTTTGCATAAATGGCTCTATCAGTACTTTCAAGACTGTAGTGACTAATGCAACTGGTGTGTTCATTTCATAATCTTGTACGATTCTTAAAAATTGCCCATTTTTTCAGCACCATCTGCATCTCCAAAAGGAATGTCATGGGAAGGAAGTTCATCGACAACCATCGCTATAAAATGGGGTCCTGTGCCATGTGCTGATCGCAATGGAAATATCACTAGTT
This sequence comes from Geodia barretti, assembly GCA_030341885.1. NCBI lineage: Eukaryota > Metazoa > Porifera > Demospongiae > Tetractinellida > Geodiidae > Geodia > Geodia barretti. The sequence continues at coordinate 11,087 of CASHTH010001737.1, forward strand.
ATGTGGTGATGTTCAGAGAAAATGGGAAGGAAATGTTCCATAATGAAACTACTACTGGAGGTGATATGGAGTTCACTATCACTGGGTTAGAACCATCGACTGAGTATGAGATTAAAGTTGCTGCTTTCACTGTGGCTGTTGGACCGTTCACTAATGAAAGCTTGTTTGCAAGCACCACAGGTAGCTATATGCATAAGAGCTGTATCAGTACCCTGCACGTTTGCGTGATATACAGACTCACCCAACATAATTGACCTTTGTACTGACAACTGTATATATCTCCTCCTACCACAGCAGACACTAGAGAAGGTGGCAGTAATGTTGGTGGAGTAGTGGCTGGTGTGATAGTGTCTGTTCTGTTTCTTATTGGAGCTACTCTGGGCATCATTGCTGCTATCTGGCTAATGAGAAGGTGTAGATGTGCACTGGGAATGTTTTTTCATACCTACACTGTTGTGTGTGCTCTGCAGGAAAAAGTCAACTATGAAGGGTCTTTTCTCAATGGGTCACTTTAAAGTCATGCGCAAACAAAGCACCTTGCCACACTCTAGAGATACACAAGACATATCTCTGGACCAGCTTTCCAGTGAGTCAATACTGAGACTAGTTAGTATCTTGTTCTCAGCTGGAGGGAGTCTGGCAGGTGTACAGCTATCCTCTGAGAAAGATGAAGTCAAAACACACTTGCAGTCTCACTCTGACAGTCCCTCACAACAGCCAGCTGCAGTACAAGCTATACCCTATCTCTCCTATCTAGCTGATGAGGAGGTAGAGGAGGAGAGGAGGAGGAGGAAGAGGCTGATCCTGTCCCCAAGCCTTCAGCTAAGTTTCATGCAAGACCAGTACCTCTGCCAGTGGCTCTGTTTGGGAGCAATGTGGAGAAGAAACAGGCAAACAACAACCAGCTTTTCATGCCTGAGTTTGAGGTACAGCCAATTTCTATAACAGGTATATATAAAACCATTTCTCTTTGTTGCTCTGTGTGTGCAGGCACTGGGAGATGGTGAAGGAAAGACTGTTACTGTAGCAAAGACACCACGAAACAAGAAAAAGAACCGTTTTGCCAATATTTCACCATGTAAGTATTTCAAGCCCAACAACAAACAACAAAAAACAATAGATTGCTCTGCAATAATTGGCAGATGATGATAATCGTGTGATCCTGAGCCCACTGGGTGACCTCACTAATGAGTACATCAATGCAAGTCATGTGGATGTAAGTCAATGCTTGTAGTGGCACACCATAAACTACATGCGTGTCCATGCAACTCTCTTATCTAATCCACCCTCAGGGTTTCTCCAAACCAAAGAAGTTTATTGCAGCTCAAGGTAAACATTGAAAAGTGTATATGTGGTGCATAACACATTGTCTTGTTAGTATAATAACAAGTGGAAAAATCATTTCTTCAAAATGAAAGGGGGATATAGGGATGGCTTGAAGCACCAAAAAGGAAGAAACAAGGGGTCATTACACAGCAAAGTTGCACAAAGCTACATGACACCATCCCTATATCTTTGTTTGATATTGTTTGATATTAAACTTTGCTTATAAACAATAAAACAAAGATATAGGGATGGTGTCATGTAGCTTTGTGCAACTTTGCTGTGTAATGACCCCTTGTTTCTTCCTTTTTGGTGCTTCAAGCCATCCCTATATCCCCCTTTCATTTTGAAGAAATGATTTTTCCACTTGTTTCCACTATTTTTAACAGCTTCTGGCAACACTGCATTTATTGTTACAGTCACTCTGATGTTCATGGCTATGTTGTAGATAGGCTACCATAGACAAATTGAAAGTAGTAGCTAATGGGGCTGCTAGATACCATGTATTGTCTTCAACAAGGATGTAATTAGATTATTGCACATGGTTGTGGTTTCATTGGCAGGCTTTGGTAATCAGGCTACAACCTGGGGGGGGACAAACAATGAAGGCCCATTTGACTGAGTGCCCCGCAAGGCTCGCGTAACACCGCGCAGACTCTGGCAAGTTGCTCTTCGTGCATATCAACAGCAAGATAGCCAGTTGGAAATGTGCACACTTACTTACAGAAGGTACTGGAGGCTGACAGTTCCTCTGCAGGTCTGCCAACTCGCCCGGTAGAATACGCTCGCAAGCACATTGGACAACGCCCCTGCCTGGCGCATGCGCGCGGATCACTGATGCTGAGTAAGCAGCAAATGGCGTTGTTCAGGTCGACCAGGGAAGAGCTCCATGATCTACCGTAGTGACTAGCGGCAAGAAAGAAACGATCGCTTGATGTCCGTGCACACCTCCGGCGAAATTGGAGACCTTCAGTGAAAAAATCAGTGCTTGAACTGGTACTGGTAAGGAGATAGCGGGTTTAAAGAAGAAGAAGAAGAAGAAGAAGATGAAGAATATGATGACACGAAAATCGTGAAATCGCGTATGAGCGAATTCTCGCGTGGACGACTGAAGGTGCGTATGAGCTCTTGGGGGACATGTATAGGTAGACATGGGCCCGTAGACTATTGCTAGTATGTTTTGAAGGCCTAGGAAGTGATTCTCACCGAGTTTTTAGTCGTTTTGTACGCGGATCACGTGAGATTTCACCCGCGTCATCCCTATATAGAGAGTCTACCGACTCTCTAATTATAGCAAACATGATGTATCCCTATACCCAGGGCCAATCCCCAGTTGTATAGTTGACTTCTGGAGGATGGTGTGGCAGGAGAAAGTGCCGTCAGTGGTGATGATCACCAACCTGGTGGAGGGGAAGAAGACAAAGTGTGAGCAGTGCTGGCCGTCCTCTGGGTCTCAGGATTTCGGGCCGTTCCACGTATCCATCACTCACCAATTCACCCTCGCTGACTACACCATGAGAACACTCAGTGTTGATGTATTAGGGAGAGAATACTGGGTCCACATTTTGCACAAGCAGTAGATCAGTTAGTTTCTGGCAAAGTCTAGTACTATAGAGCAGTAAATTTGATTCAACATAGCAGAACATTATTATGTATGTAGTACAAGAGAAACAAAGAGGCCTGAACCAACTTGGAAATACACACACCCTGTATCCTTCTCCTGCCAATAAGATGTACTTTTTTGTTCCTGTGTAACCACCTAATTTCGTTCTATTTGGTGTTTCTATACCATCCCTATACCCCACTTGAAGTATAAGTTGTATCTCTGCTGATGAAAGACCACAAGGCCCACAGAGGTCCTCTACTAGTGCACTGTAGATAAGGTGTAATGGAATCCAAAGAACACGGCATTTAGGAGATGATTTCCTCTCTCTTTCAGTTCAATGTGACAATGCTGTGTTACACATAGTGTGGCTGGTGTATTACGTTGCCGCAAACACATTGTTGTCCATGAACTTGCAGTTAGGTGCAACTGGCATGGGACTTCATTTTCCTTTCCTATAACATTGCAATATTCCCAAGTGTTTATCAGATGTTGTGCATAAATGCTGGGTCATACTTGGGGGAGACCCCCAGTATACCAAGTCAAAGTCTAAACCCTGTGCAATGATCCCCTGGTATATGTTCTCCCCTTTGCAGTGCTGGTGTTGGTAGGACAGGGACATTCATAGCCATAGACCATGTCCTGGAGTAGAGGGAGTGGTGGACATCCCTGGAGTCATCCGCAAACTACGGCAACAGAGAACCAACATGGTCTAGACTAACCTCAACCTAACCCCCCCCCCCAGGTCTTTGCACATGTCTGATGTGTTTTATAGTGGCAATTTGCTGTGCACACATTCAGCTTTCAAATTTATGTATACTTTTCAAAGTCACATTATGTGTAATGTGTTTCTATTGCTTCACTGTGTCTTTATTTCAGGACCAGTATATCTTCATTCATCATGCAATACTGGAGTCAGTCACATGTGGAGATACTGAGATTGAGGCTGGAGACCTGAGGAAGAGATTGGCTCAACTCAAGACCAAAGACGAGTCTGGTCGCACTGGACTTGACCTACAGTTTGCCGTAAGATAGCTTTAAAACAGTATACACAAACAACCCAACATCAACCATGCAGACATTTTCCAAGTGAGTGGGACTCGAAATTCCCTTTAAGGGTACAGTGCTCTTCTTGCTGAACTTCCAGGGCAACTCTTAATTATTAAGGCAAACCCCAGTGTGGATGGTAGCAGAAGTTGTTAAACCATAAACCGGGCATTTATCTTTATTGATGAGATACTGGACCAAGTCAGTTCAAACGTAGGAGAGGCAAAGTCCTTTGCTGCACAGATCAACCTGGCCAAGAATAGATCTACTGACTTTCTACCAGGTTATTTCACAACACACATCTCGTGTTTTAGGACTTGTGTTTCCCAAACACACAGTGGACAATTGGAGAGTTGTTTTGAAAGGAGAAAATCTGGACTACATACATGCTAGCAGTGTCCATGTAAGAAATTGTTTCTCTATTTGTGATTGTATTGCAAGAGGTAGGGCCAGAGAAAATGTTTATTCCCCATACTGTGTCTGCAGGGCTACAAGAAGCACAGGGCGTTCATCATCACCCAGGGGCATGCGCTCCACTGCCAGAGACTTCTGGAAGATGGTCTACAGCAAGAAGTGTAGTGTGGTCGTCATGTTATCAGACCTCATTGAACTTGATGAGGTGACACCATCTATGATGTGATACTGATGCATCTAGCTTCTGTAATAGACTAGATTTGAGAATGTAAGCACTTGCTTGCCCAAGAGCATGGTACACTTCTGCTTGTAAAGTGAAGGATGAAAGATCAAACTGAGGATGACAATCTACTGAATCTACCCCAGTCAATGGTGTACTGTAAACTCTAGGTTTAGCTTGAGAGGCGTGTTGCATTAAGAGGCGAAATAATTGTTTTTGTGTTATTCTAGGAGGTGTGCTACCAGTACTGGCCTGGGAAGAGAGCACAGACGTATGGGAAGTTCAGGGTAGAGCTGCTCAGTGAGGGGTGGAAGAGTGGATTCTTATACAGAATTTCTCTGTTCAACAAGCTAAGGTAAACAAAGGAAGACGAAGGGAAGTTAGCTCTTTACACTGTACAACATACCATGCTGACTATTGATTTGAACTTGCAGTTTGCCACAGCCCATCAGGTGTGGCAGTTCCACATCCCAGAGTGGAGCTCAGACTACCGGTGGTGTGGGGATGTGAATGCCATGGTCTCTGTCATAGAGGAAGTCTCCAAGGTCCAGAGGAAGACCGGGAACCACCCCATTGTCGTCCATAGACTGTGAGCTTTAGCTAGCGGATCATATCTGTTTTATCAAGCAGTCTATTGGATAAAGAAAGCTGCAAAGCAAATGCAAGTCATGCTACTGACATGGACCCGTGATTGGCTGTAAAGAATTTAATTTACGTTAAAAATACTGTGCCATTGCATTGCTCAGTGAGCCAATGTCAAAAACAGGGCAATACCTCCATCATTACAAGCATGCAGCTGGTGCCCTTTACAAAATATTGTCAGACATGCATAGAGTTCATCTTTACTGTCATTAGTGTGTTGCGAAAGCAAAGTTGACCAAGACATGTCATGCATTGTATTACTACAGTGATACGGTGAGTAGATCAGCCATATTCTGTGGTGTGGCCACCACCATTGAGAGGTGTAAGACAGAGGGAGTGGTGGATGTGTTCCAGGTGGTCAAGGCCATGAGAGTTCAGAAACCTGGAGCCATTCAAACTGTGGTATATATGTGTAGCTATAACTTCATAGTTACTTTGCATTTGCTAAACATCTTTTTACTTCAACAGGAACAGTATCAGTCAATTTATGAAGCTCTTTTGGTGTTCATTGACTCATTTGAAACATACTCAAATTTACAACATAAGATTTTATTTTATCGTCATGTCAGATTTTATGGTGTTGCATTAGCTAGTCTGTAGCTACTACACGATGCGCAGATGAGTCATCGCTGACCGGCGATCGGCGCTTGTTTGGTGCGCAACGGGCCACCGTAGCAGAAAGGCATGTCAGGTAATACATAGTCTGGTGCCCAGACCTTCACAAAAACAAGCGTGGGCCGCCACCAGACATAGCTGGAGAGCTCGCGCTCAAAATCTGCTATAATAATCTGGCGTAGCCACACCCTCAGTATCATTAACCCTCGGCGCGCATGCGCAGCGAGGGTTACGGTAGTTAACCCTCGGCGCGCATGCGCAGCGAGGGTTACAGTACTTGGGTCTGTCTGTGTGTGTGTGTGTCTGTCTGTTACTCTCAATCTAACTTCTCGGGTGTTTGTTCGTCTCACAAAGGATACGACCTACTTAACGGGCAATGAAGGTCAGAATTTTCGAACGGTTTTCTCTGAAACTGCTCCGTTGCAAAGCTAGAGCGCGAAAAAGCCAATATGCAAATACACAACGGACGGGACGGCTTACCAGGGTCTGAACGATCCGCGTGCTCTGCGTACCTCGGAGGCACCAGAAGATGCAACGCAGGGCGTGTATCGCCTCTCGCATGCTATCTAGTAGTGTGGTTAGCCCGCGTCAGACTCTGCGCGAGCTGGGAAGAGACCACGACAGCTAAAACTAAACCCAGCCCATCAATATTAGTGGTACGGCGCATGCGTTTACTTACGCGTGCGCGTCACAGTGCGCCGAGGGTTTGCACTTCAGTGCTTTTCATTGGGTTTGTCTGTCTGTCTGACTGTCTGTGTGTGTGTCTGTCTGTTACTCGTCATCTCACTTCTCGAGTGTTCGTTCGTCTCACAAAGGATACCACCTACTGAACGGGCAATGAAGGTCAGAAAATATGTGGGGTTTTCTCTGAAACTGCTCCGTTGCAGAGCTAGAGCGCGAAAAAGCTAATATGCAAATAGGCAACGGACGGGACGGCTTACCACGGTCTGATCGATCCGCGTGCTCTGCGTACCTCAGAGGCACCAGAAGATGCAACGCAGGGCGTGTATCGCCTCTCGCATGCTATCTAGTAGTGTAGTTAGCCCGCGTCAGACTCTGCGCGAGCTGGGAAGAGACCACGAGTAACAGCTAAAACTAAACCCAGCCCATCAATTAGTGGTACGGCGCATGCGTTTACTTACGCGTGCGCGTCACAATGCGCCGAGGGTTTGCACTTCAGTGCTTTTCATTAAGAATTGTCCACGCCTGCGCGTATATACCGTATATAGAGAGGAGGAGAAAGCCACTGCGCATAGTGGCATCCTGGTGAATGGTTTTCTCTCCCATGGAGAGGGGGAATATGAATATGCTAATAGTGTGAAAAATCCGAGAACGGTACCAAATTCACTATAATTCACGAGCGTTATATAAGCAATGCTAAAGTATATCGACGCCCATGCAATAAGGGCGAATCATAAAAACGGCCGTTCAAAATTTATGACGAAGCCAATATACTTCGACCGGTCCGCTCGCTCTGTGTATCTTGAAGGCACAAGAAGTCACAACGAAGGGCGTGTATCGACTCCCGCATGCTATATACTACTGTCGCTAACCTGTTTCAGACTCTCCGCGAGCTACTAGCGCGGAGACAGCGCATACTAATAGCCCAGCCCATCAATTAGCGGTACCGCGCATGCGCAGTTCGCGGAGGGTTTGCAGTGCTTTTCATTCGAGGTGGTAGCTAGTTAGCTCGAACAACAACCTGTTAGCATTTACATTTTCAATGCAGATGTCAGAGGATTTAAAATTGTGTATCCTGATCTCTATCTGCGTTCACTGTCTGCTGGCTGATCAGACAGTTCCATATGTCAGCTTCAAAGGACAGACTCTGGCAAATCATAGCTATGTGAACCTCAGTCTAGTGGGAGATGATGCCAGTGACAGTGTTGTGTGTCACACTGATCTGAGTACATGCTGCAGTAATACAGAGGGTCCACACAGAGGAGACTGGTACTTTCCTGATGGAACCCGACTTTCATTCAGTACTTCAGCTGTTGGTGAGAGTCGAGGTAAAGAAAGGGTTGATCTTCGCCGTAGGAAACAGGGTACATCTGGTATATATCGCTGCGACATACCAACTGATGGAGTTCATGACAGCACTGATATCAGTGTACGAGATACAGTATATGTTGGACTCTATCTCAATAGAGGTGAGCAGTGGTAGCAACACCAACCCCCCTCCAAATTTGTAGTCTGACAGTGTTGTCATTCATTAGGTGATATCGCCGTAGCTGAGATCACAACAAATTTAAAGATCATGGATAGTTGTATTTTGCAACTCACCCTCACCTGTATCTCAACTGGTGGACCTGCTACCACTGTCACTTGGACCAGAGACTCCACCACTGTCACACAAGGAAATGAGAGTGTGTTGAATAACCCAGTGACTTCAACGTACACCCACACTCTGACTGTGACTGGGACTCTGGTGGGAGGAAACTACACATGTACTGTGTCCAATAACAAGCCATCCAGTAAATCATCGAGTATCACAGTTAGCTGTAAGTACAGTAGTAATAGGGATGATAATGGTACACATTGTTGGTTCATTTGGCTATTCCAGTTCCATCTAATCTGATGCTGGAGCAAAATAACGAGACAAGCATCAATGTATCATGGAGTCCACCTCTCCAGTCTGCAAACATTACTGGATACAGAGTGTTCTGGACTCAGTGTGCCTCCTCTGACTGTATCAACCAAACTGTGATCACTTCCTCGACAGTGAAACACTCACAGGCTTGATGGAAGGGCAGTGCTACAGTGTTTCTGTGGTTAGAGTCTCATGTCTCCCAAGCGATACTGCAACCCGCAATATAACTTTAGGTAATTATTTCCTTGTTGCTAGAAGTTTCTGTCTCACAAAATTATATTTTCTCTTGTTTAAAGTTACCAATCCAGGTAATATCAGCATTGATGTGGTATCTACTTATAGCCATGGTTTCTCATTGATGATAAACCTTAGTAACTATGTAGAAAATGGGATCTATCATATTATGACCAATGTGACTTGGTTGAGATTTTTGCACTGTAACAATGGTCTTGGAAGCTCTAATGTGACTGACCAGGCATATGATGTGAATCCAATGAATCTAATCATACTGGATTAGTTCCTAACAGTGAATACAATATGACAGTGGTGGTAGGTAATGCTCTGGGAAGCAGAACACAGAGTGTTTTTAATCAGACTCAGCCAGCAGGTACAGTCTTTAACCCATATGTAGCAAACCTTCACACGTCATGTTAAATAATATCCTGCAGCACCATCTGCCCCACCACAAGACATAGTGGCGGTAAACCAGACCCTCTTCACCATCACCATCAGTTGGCAGCCTGTTGACTGTGCCCATCAGAATGGGAATATAACAGGATATGAAATACGATATAGGAAAAAGACGGTGGAATTACCGAAGCAGTGTCGGACAGAGTCATAATGGGTGCAGATTATACCCTAACAGACTTGCAGCCATCAACTACATACTTGATTCAAGTGGCAGCAAACAACACAGCTGGAAGAGGAGTTTTTGGAAGCATATCAGCATCAACACTATGTGAGTTCAGTACTTTCAAGCACATATGATTAGTTACCAAGTTCTTTTGTGTGCAGTTGAAGTTCATGTGATATCAACAACATCAACTTCGATTAACATATCATGGGCCAAAGTTGACTATGAAGTCCTAATCACATGGATCAGCACTCTATCAAGCAATTGTACACAAAATATCGATCAAAGTTTAAAGAAGGATTCTCTGAATGGGAAATCCTCTTATGTGATAGATGGTCTGAAAGTATTCACCGAGTATAACATCACACTTTGCATAAATGGCTCTATCTGTACTTTCAAAACTGTAGTGACTAATGCAGCTGGTGTGTTCATTTCATAATCTTGTACGATTCTTAAAAATTGCGTATTTTTTCAGCACCATCTGCACTCTCCAAAAGGAATGTCATGGGAAGGAAGTTCATCGACAAACATCACCATAAAATGGGGTCCTGTGCCATGTGCTGATCGCAATGGAAATATCACTAGTTATGTGGTGATGTTCAGAGAAAATGGGAAGGAAATATTCTATAATGAAGCTACTACTGGAGGTGATATGGAGTTCACTATCACTGGATTACAACCATCGACAGAGTATGAGATTAAAGTTGCTGCTTTCACTGTTGCTGTTGGACCGTTCACTAATGAAAGCTTGTTTGCAAGCACCACAGGTAGTTATATGCATAAGAGCTATGCATTATACCCTGCACGTTTGCGTGATAATACAGACTCACCCAACATAATTTACCATTGTACTGAATATCTCCTCCTATACCACAGCAGACACTAGAGAAGGTGGCAGTAATGTTGGTGGAGTAGTGGCTAGTGTGATACTGTCTGTTCTGTTCCTTATTGGAGCTACTCTGGGCATCCTTGCTACTATCTGGCTAATGAGAAGGTGTAGATGTTCATTGGGAATTTTCTTCATACCTACTCTGTTGTGTGTGCTCTGCAGGAAAAAGTCAACTATGAAGGGTCTTTTCTCAATGGGTCACTTTAAAGTCATGCGCAAACAAAGCACCTTGCCACACTCTAGAGACACAGACATTTCTCTGGAGCAGCTTTCCAGTGAGTCATACTATATGGGTCTGCCCTAAGACTAGTTAGTATCTTGTTCTCAGCTGGAGGGAGTCTTGCAGGTGCAGAGCTATCCTCTGAGAAAGATGAAGTCAAAACACACTTTCAGTCTCACTCTGGCAGTCTCTCACAACAGCCAGCTGCAGTACAGGCTATACCCTACCTCTCCTATCTAGCTGATGAGGAGGTAGAGGAGGAGGTGGAGGAAGAGGCTCATCCAGTACCCAAGCCTTCAGGTAAGTTTCATGCGAGACCAGTACCTCTGCCAGTGGCTCTGTTTGGGAGCAATGTGGAGAAGAAACACACCAACAACAACCAGCCTTTCATGACTGAGTTTGAGGTAAGCCCAAATATTACATGAAACAAATTCACTTTGTTGTTGTGTGGATGTATATAGGCACTGGGTGATGGGGAAGGAAAGACTGTTACTGTAGCAAGGACACCACGGAACAAGAAAAAGAACCGTTTTGCCAACATTTCACCATGTAAGTATTTCAAGCCCACCAACAACAATAGATTGCTCTGCAATAATGGGCAGATGATGATAATCGTGTGATCCTGAGCCCACTGGGTGACCTCACTAATGAGTACATCAATGCAAGTCATGTGGACGTAAGTCAATGCTTGTAGTGAGCACGGCACATACCATACTGTGTGTACATACAACTCTCTATCTAATCCACCCTCAGGGTTTCTCCAAACCAAAGAAGTTTATCGCAGCTCAAGGTAAACATTGAAAAGTGTATATGTGGTGCATAACACATTGTCTTGTTAGTATAATATAGCAACATGATGTATCCCTATACCCAGGGCCAATCCCCAGTTGTATAGTTGACTTCTGGAGGATGGTGTGGCAGGAGAAAGTGCCGTCAGTGGTGATGATCACCAACCTGGTGGAGGGGAAGAAGACAAAGTGTGAGCAGTACTGGCCGTCCTCTGGGTCTCAGGATTTCGGGCCGTTCCACGTATCCATCACTCACCAACTCATTCTCGCTGACTACACCATCAGAACACTCAGTGTTGAGGTGGAGGACACATTTCTAAACCTATGACAGATGTAGCTACACATCTCTTTACTAGTCATGTAAAATTACTTACCGCTTGTTTATTTCATATACATGCATTGATAAACCATGCAAAACATGTTGCATGCTAAAGTCGACCAAAGAAGGGAGTATTCCCTTCATAGCCATTGAAATTTCCAATGGATGGATTAGGATTAATGCCAATGATCCTCCCCCTAGCTCTCAGGGAAGACGAGGAAGGTGACTCATTTCCACCCCACTACAAAACCTGGCCAACCACGGAGTAGTAACGTTCTTAAGTAACAAAGTCAAAAAAAAAACAAAACAATTAAATCCCCCCCGTCTCACCCCCCCCCCCCCGTCCCCCCCTCGTTTCTCCGTTCACCCGTTCTACCGTCCCAGTCCCCCGCCCAGTTCACCCGACCCCGTCCCACCCCTCCCCCACCCCCCACTCCCCCCCCCCTCTCGTCCCCCGTCCCACCCCGTCCCCCCCCACCCCCCCCCCCCCCCCATCACCCCCCGTCACCACCCCTCTTCCCTCCCCCCCCCCCCCCTCCAACCCCCCCCTCCCCCCCCCACCCCCCTTTCCCCCCCCCCCCCCCCCCCCCCCTCCCCCCCCACGCCTATGGCCCCCTCCCTGCTCACTTCGCCTAAGGTTGTCCCAGAGATCCCACGGCCCCGAAGTCGGTCCTCTTACTTGTTCCTCTTGTAGTGCGGTTTCCCTTGTGGCCTTTGCCGTGTTTTGTGTACATTTGTTTAACGAAGATAGCCTGAAGGTCTGCTTAGTAGGTATGTTTTTCCAAAGATAAACATTAATGTAGGACCTTCCTTGCTGTGTGGCCATAAATACTCAATCTGTTATCATTTCGTATCCCACTATCACCATATATCGGAGCGTCGGTAGACGCTCTATATAGGGATGAGACGAGTGAAATCTCACGTGATCCGCGTACAAAACGCCTCAAAACTCAGCGACAATGACTCACCATGGCTTCAAAATCACTAGCAATAGTCTAGAGGCCAATACCTAGCTATACATTTGCCCCAAGACTTCCTACGTGCCCTCAGTTCCCCACGAGAGAATACGCACTTACGCGATTTCGCGATTTTCGTGTCATCATCATATTCTTCATCTTCTTCTTCTTCTTCTTCAGACCCGCTAGCTCCTTACCGGAAGCAGTTGAAGCGTTGATTTTTTCACAGAACGTCTCCAAATTTGCCGGAGGTGTGCACGCATATCAAGCGATCGCTTGTTTCTTGCCGCAAGTCACTACGGTAGATCTTTGACCTATTCCACGGTAGTCACTGGAACAACGCCATTGCTGCTAACTCAGCATCAGTGAGCGCTGCGCCGAGGAGGCGTTTCCCCAATGCGTGCGCGCCATCTCGTGCGGACCAGGTCTACGAGACTAAGCCAGGATGCCTGCAGAGGAACTCCAGTGCCTTCTGTAAGTCAGTATACACATTTTAACTGGCTAGCTTACGTTTTGCTGTTGATTTGTACGAGGAGCAACTTGGCAGTGTGAGCCGTGTTACGCGGGCCTTGCCCAGCGCCTTCATTGTTTGTCTCCCGGCCAGGTTATAGCTATCATTGTAGTCTGATTACTGAAGCCTGCCTACGAAACCACCCCACCGTAATATGAGCCGCAACCTGATTGCATCGTTGTTGGAGACACTACGCATACACCCTGCTTCAGGTACATTAGCTTCTGCTTTCAACAGTTATCTCTACAACACCCATGAACATCAGAGTGCTGAAAATGCAGAAGGCATGAAAAATAGTGGAAACAAGTGGAAAAATCATTTCTTCAAATGAAGGGGGATATAGGGATGGCTTGAAGCACCAAAAGGAAGAACAAGGGGTCATTACACAGCAAAGATGCACCAAGCTACATGACACCATCCCTATATCTTTGTGTTATATATAGTTCACAAGTAAGTTTACTATGAGACAAAGATATAGGGATGGTGTCATGTAGCTTGGTGCATCTTTGCTGTGTAATGACCCCTTGTTTCTTCCTTTTTGGTGCTTCAAGCCATCCCTATATCCCCCTTCATTTTGAAGAAATGATTTTTCCACTTGTACACATAATAAGTGGCCATTGTCAGTGTATTGCTCTCCTCTGCAGTGCAGGTGTTGGTAGGACAGGGACATTCATAGCCATAGACCATGTCCTGGAGCAGAGGGAGACAGAGGGAGTGGTGGACATCCCTGGAGTCATCCTCAAACTCAGACAACAGAGAACTAAGATGGTCCAGACTCTGGTACACGCACACATTGCACTGTTTTCATTAGTACCTGCACCTCCCCAACTTTGTGCACACTTTTTGTAGGCTATTCTTTCACTTTTCGTATACAGTTATTCCCACTGTGAAATGCAGCAATGTTTGTCATCTTTACATCTCTCCCAGTGTGTTTATGCATTCTTTTTGTGGGTTATTTTTTCACCTTGATATGCAGTTATGCCGCATAATGTTTTTCAAGTTCACTGTATACTTTCATTCTGAGATAACTGGCCACACTTGACGTTGTTTCTTCCAGGACCAGTACATCTTCATCCATGATGCCATACTGGAGTCAGTCACATGTGGAGACACTGAGATCAAAGCTGGAGATTTGAGGAGGAAACTGGTCAAACTCAGAGAAAGGACGATTCCGGACTTTCTGGACTTGACCTTCAGTTTGCCGTAAGAGGGCTTTTGGTTCTTTAATCCCCACTCATACCTATAAGGAAAAACCACTCATACCTATAGTGTACACCATGTACAATAACACAGATACTGGACCAAGTGAGCGGAAATGTAGGAGATGCGCAGTCCGTTGCTGCCCGAAACAACCCCACCAAGAATAGAACTACTGATTTCCTGCCAGGTTCTCCCCCCACATCTTTTAATTTTTATATCCACCGTGTGCCTGTCTTCCTTTATATAACACAAGTGGACAAATGGAGAGTTGTTTTGAAAGGAGAAAATCCAGACTACATACATGCTACCAATATCCGCGTAAGCACCCAACACCCAAGTGTTTGTCTATGGAGCCACAAGGGTGTTTCCACCCTATGTAGGGCTACAAGCAGCAGAGAGCGTTCATCATCACACAGGGGCCAATGCGCTCCACTGCCAGAGACTTCTGGAAGATGGTCTACAGCAGGAAGTGTAGTGTGGTCGTCATGCTATCAGACCTCATTGAACAGAATGAGGTGACACTTTCAAAAACATTTTTACTTCTTCCATAAGTATTGGTATTGATGTCCCTGAATCCCGAATAATTGACACTTTATCTACTTATCAACTAACTATCCAACAAGGGCACACTCATGGCATGGCATTTACATCTCCACAAGCTTTAATGCTACCTGACGATATCTCTAGGCTGAAGCATCTTGTGCTTATTCCAGGAGGTATGCTACCAGTATTGGCCAGAGAAGAGGACTCAGAGCTACGGAGAGTTCAGTGTACAGCTACTGAATGAGGAGAGGAAGAGAGGATTCTTACTCAGGACCTTATCAGTTCAGGAAAACAAGGTAAATGTAGAAAGAGAGGTGGAGAATGAGTCAGATGGTGATTGGTAAATTGTATATAAGAGATGCTTTCTTTTCGTGGTCCTAGTCCGGTACAGCCCATCAGGTGTGGCAGTTCCACATCCCAGAGTGGAGCTCAGACTACCAGTGGTGTGGGGATGTGAATGCCATGGTCTCTGTCATAGAGGAAGTCTCCAAGTTCCAGAGGAAGACTGGGAACCACCCCATTGTCGTCCATGGACTGTGAGTTTTAGCTAGCAGATGCCCATGTATGCAGCACACTGAATGTGTCATAATCTTGTGTGGCATGGAAAAATCTAGTCACCTGCTCGCTGTGTAATGCTTGTGTGCATGCACGCATGCGAGGTTACTATGCCTTGCACAAACACATGCTAGTTATGCTTACACAAGAGATAAGGAGAGGGTCGAAACTCCAGAGTTTGCACCATTATGCTACGAGAAACTCCTCTTTTCCGTCTAAAGGATTGCAGGAGCGAAGAGGAGAGTCATAAAGGAAGGCACCGCTTTTCCCGCACCGGGATCGAAACGAAGAGTCGCACAAGGAACCAAGTGCGCGTAGAAGGACGCCCTGTCACATCCGACCCCATACGATCAGGACGAAAGTGAAGGCAATCGCAAAACACTGAATGTGTCATAATCTTGTGTGGCATGGAAAAATCTAGTCACCTGCTCGCTGTGTAATGCTTGTGTGCATGCACGCATGCGAGGTTACTATGCCTTGCACAAACACATGCTAGGTATGCCTTACACAAGAGTAATAAAGAGAGGGTTGGAACCTCCTAAATTTGCACCATTATTCTACTAGAAGCATCCTCTTTTCCGTCTGCAGTAACACGGTGAGTAGATCGGCCATATTCTGTGGTGTGGCCACCACCATTGAGAGGTGTAAGACAGAGGGAGTGGTGGATGTGTTCCAGGTGGTCAAGGCCATGAGAGTTCAGAAACCTGGAGCTATACAAACTTTGGTATGATTGATTGTTTTTCTACATTTTAATTTACTTCAACTTACAGGAGCAGTATCAGTCGATTTTTGAAGCTCTTTTGGTATTCATTGACTCGTTTGAAACATACTCAAATTTTGTTTCTTAGTCTCTTTGCATGCGTGTATATAATCATCTGTAGTGTCAATAAGTTGTATGTAGCACTTGCTAGCACAGAAGCGCATGCGCGCGAGTGGAGAGTTATTATAGGGGCGTGACAGCAGTTGAATGATTCTGGGCTCAAAATGGAGTGGGGTCTCAGCGCATAGCAGAGGAGGGGAGATGGGACGTCCTACGCTTGTAAGACGTCCACCCAGTGGCAGAACAAAGAGCAGTGTATGGTAAGCACACACATTTTCAGCCTCGCGAAAGACAACACGCTAATACATGTGGACAGGTACGTACTCACCTCTACAGGCAAGGACTATGCTCACCAGGCTGTGGTAGCCATATCCTCGTGTATTTTGCATTGCAAGTGTGTACGGCAGCTCTTGCCACATCTTGCTAGATGACAACATTTCAGTGTGTAAGTTGACACACTTCGAACTTTAATAGAATTGGTGGTGTATTTTGTGTTGTGTGTGATGAGCAGATGGTGTGATCCTGAGCCCACTAGGTGACCTCATTAATGATTACATCAATGCAAGTCATGTGGATGTAAGTCCCTACATGTGCTGCAAAGCACACGATAATTATTATTTGTCATTTCCCCCTCTCTTAGGGGTACACCAGACCAAAGAAATTTATAGCAGCCCAAGGTATAAATACATTTTGTTAGTGTTTTAAGTTTCAGCTACTGCTCTTGTGTAGCTACTTAATCAATTTTCAGTTGGATTTGTGTGTGTATAGATGTAGCGGATCATGAAACTCCTAAGCTTATCATGACTAAATTCTACCCACCCAGGGCCAGTCCCCAGTAGTATAGTAGACTTCTGGAGGATGGTGTGGCAGGAGAAGTGCCGTCAGTGGTGATGATCACCAACCTGGTGGAGGGGAAGAAGACAAAGTGTGAGCAGTACTGGCCGTCCTCTGGGTCTCAGGATTTCGGGCCGTTCCACGTATCCATCACTCACCAACTCACCCTCGCTGACTACACCATCAGAACACTCAGTGTTGAGGTATTAGGGACAGAGTACTGGGTCCACATTTTGCACAAGCAGTAGATCAGTTAGTTACTGGCAAAGTCTAGTATATAGCAGTAAATTTGATACCCCATAGCAGAAGATTATTATGTATGTAGTAGCAAGAGAAACAAAGAGGCCTGAACCAACTTGGAAGTATAGGCACACATACACACTCCCTGTATCCTTCTCCTGCCAATAATATGTACTCTTTTGTTCTTGTGTAACCACCTAATTTTGTTCCATTTGGTGTTTCTATACCATCCCTATACCCCACTTGAAGTATAAGTTGTATCTCTGCTGGTTGCAGCTCTCAGGGAAGACAAGGAAGGTGACTCATTTCCACTACACAGCCTGGCCAAACCACGGAGTGCCCGACTATGCCACCTCCATACTCACTTCCATAAGATGGTTATGAAAGACCACAAGGCCCACAGATGTCCTCTACTAGTGCACTGTAGGTGAGGTGTACTGGTACTGGAATCCAGCTTTTAGGAGATGATGACTTTACTCTCTTTTTCAGTTCAGTGTGACATTGCTGTGTTGCACATAGTGTTGCTGGTGTATTACTTTGGCATAAACACATTGTTTTTCCATGCATTTGCAGTTACATACAACTGGCATGGGACCTCAGTTTTCCTTTCCTATAACATTGCAATATTCCCAAGTGTTTAGCCATAAATGCTGAGTCATACTTGGGAGAGACCCCCAGTAGACCAAGTCTAAACCCTGTGCAAATGACCCCCTGGTATATGTTCTCTCCTCTGCAGTGCTGGTGTTGGTAGGACAGGGACATTCATAGCCATAGACCATGTCTTGGAGCAGAGGGAGACAGAGGGAGTGGTCGACATCCCTGGAGTCGTCCTCAAACTACGGCAACAGAGAACTAAGATGGTCCAGACTCTGGTACATTACATTCCACTGTTTTTGCAACCTACCCTTAGTCTTCTGTACAAACATTCGATAGAAAGTGCTCCCCCCTCAATCTCTATGCATGTCTGATGTGTTTTGGTAATTTTGTTGTGCATACGTTCAGCTTTCAAATTCATTGTATACTTTTCAAAGTCACATTATGTGTAATGTGTTTTCTATTGCTTCACTGTGTCTTTTTTTCAGGACCAGTACATCTTCATCCATGATGCAATACTGGAGTCAGTCACATGTGGAGATACTGAGATTGAGGCTGGGGACCTGAGGAAGAGACTGGCTCAACTCAAGACCAAAGACGAGTCTGGTCGCTCTGGACTTGACCTACAGTTTGCCGTAAGATCGCTCTTAACAGTACACGCAAACAAGCCAACATCAACCATGCAGACATTTTCCAAGTGCGTGGGACTCGAAATTCCCTTTAAGGGTACAGTGCTCTTCTAGCTGAACTTTCAGGGCAACTCTAAATTATTAAGGCAAACCCCAGTGTGGATGGTAGCAGAAGTTGTTAAACCATAAACCGGGCATTTATCTTTATTGATGAGATAGTGGACCAGGTCAGTTCAAATGTGGGAGAGGCAAAGTCCTTTGCTGCACAAAACAACCTGGCCAAGAATAGATCTACTGACTTTCTACCAGGTTATTGACCAACACACATTTAGTGTGTTAGGACTTGCGATTTTCCCAAACACAGTGGACAAATGGAGTTATTTTGAAGGGAGAAAATCTGGACTACATATATACATGTTAGCAGTGTCCATGTAAGAAACTGTTTCTCTATCTGTGTTTGTATTGCAAGAGGGAGGGCCAGCCATGCTGTGTCTGCAGGGCTACAAGAAGCACAGGGTGTTCATCATCACACAGGGGCCGATGCGCTCCACTGCTAGAGCTTCTGGAAGATGGTCTATAGCAGGAAGTGTAGTGTGGTCGTCATGCTCTCTAACCTCATTGAACTTCATGAGGTGACACCACCTGTGGTGCATCTAGCCTCTGCAAGAGACTAGATTTGAGAATGTAAGCACTTGCTTGCCCAAGAGCATGGTACACTTCTGCTTGTAAAGTGAAAGATGAAAGATCAAACTGAGGATGACAATCCACTGAATCTACCCGACTCAATGGTGTACTGTAAACTCTAGGTTTAGCTTGAGAGTTGTGTTTCATTCAGAGGCGAAATAATTGCTTTGTGGTATTCCAGGAGGTGTGCTATCAGTACTGGCCTGGGAAGAGAGCACAGGCATATGGGGAGTTCAGAGTAGAGCTGCTCAGTGAGGGGTGGAAGAGTGGATCCTTATACAGGAATTTCTCTGATCAACAAGCTAAGGTAAGCAAAGGAAGATGAAGGGAAGTTAGCTCTTTACACTGTACAACATACCATGCAGTTATTGATTTGAACTTGCAGTTTGCCACAGCCCATCAGGTGTGGCAGTTCCACATCCCAGAGTGGAGCTCAGACTACCAGTGGTGTGGGGATGTGAATGCCATGGTCTCTGTCATAGAGGAAGTCTCCAAGGTCCAGAGGAAGTCTGGGAACCACCCCATTGTCGTCCATGGACTGTGAGTTTCGACAAGAAGTCTATAGATAAAGGCGGTGTAGTGTATTGCATAATTAGCTAGTAGTGAATGTATTAGTTCTAGTGCGCATGTGTTGTTGTATTAGGCCTAGTGCGCATGTGCACCATTTGGTTATATATGTATGCCGTGTTGCACACGTGTGATCAGTTGTGATTGAGTTTACAATATTGTGAGTTACCAGTATACCGCGGATATAAAGTGACTGAAGGTCATGAATTTGTGTGTAGCTATTACACAGTAACACAGTGAGTAGATCGGCCATATTCTGTGGTGTGGCCACCACCATTGAGAGGTGTAAGACAGAGGGAGTGGTGGATGTTTTCCAGGTGGTCAAGGCCATGAGAGTTCAGAAACCTGGAGCCATTCAAACTGTGTATGTGTATAGCTTTCAAAGTTCTTTTTACTAAACAGTGTTTTTTTACTTCAATAGGAACAGTATCAGTCAATGTATGAAGCTCTTTTTGTGTTCATTGACTCATTTGAAACATACTCAAATTTTACAACATAAGCTTACTTTTATTTTATCGTCAGTAATCAGTGATGCGGTAGCTAACGATCACTATTACACAATGCGCAGTGGTGTGTCAGCGC
Source organism: Geodia barretti (assembly GCA_030341885.1). Classification (NCBI taxonomy): domain Eukaryota; kingdom Metazoa; phylum Porifera; class Demospongiae; order Tetractinellida; family Geodiidae; genus Geodia; species Geodia barretti. The sequence continues at coordinate 31,325 of CASHTH010001737.1, forward strand.
GTGCGCATGCGTGTACGTGTGCAGGTCATCACGCGCTAGCTAGGTTCGGTGCGCAACGGTCACTGCAGCAGTCAGACATGATAGTCTGGTGCTCAGACCTTTACAAAAACAAGCGTGGGCATCAGACTAGGTAGCTGAGAGCTCGCGCTAAGGTCAGCCAAATCCAAGGCTATTTTCGGCGTGTAGAGCTAGACTCTTATTCGAGGATTAGCTAGCTAAACCAGATTTAGTTAGCATTTACTTCATTCCTACTTTTCGTGATTTTTTAAAATGCAGATGTCAAAGGATTTAATTAGAAAGTAGCAACGGAATGGTAACGTGTAGCCCGACGTTGCCTTGCCCGCTCCCGCTCCCGATCTCGTAATCGTCGCTGAAAAGACGAGCTTCTCTGTCGTGAGGACTTTCGACGGCCGGGCGTTCTGCCTGTCTACCTCTTTGAAATTGTTGCTGGACGTGAACTGAAACCCCCGGCCCAAAAGCGCGTAATATGGGCGCATGCGCATAACTACGACGGGCGGTGCGCCGTAGGAAAATTCCACCCGAAGAAACCAATAAAAGTTATATCGAACATAGGCCAGATTTAGTTAGTTATCACTAGTTCATTGCTATAGCTATATAGTCTCCGAGAATTGTGCAGATGGCGAAGGATTTAGAAGTATGTATCCTGATATGTGTCTGTGTTCACTGTCTGCTGGCTCAGACATTTCCATATGTCAGCTTCAAAGGACAAACTCTGGCAAACCATAGCTATGTGAACCTCAGTCTTGTGGGGAATGATGCTAGTGACACTGTTCAGTGTCACACTGATCTGAGTACATGCTGCAGTAAGCCACAGGGTTCACACAGAGGAGACTGGTACTTTCCTAATGGAACACGACTTCCATTCGATAGTGATGGTGGTATAATAGAGAGGCGTCATGCTAATAAAGTTAACATATCATATTATAAAACCAAAGAAGTTGCATCTGGTATATATCGCTGCGACATACCAACAAATGCAGTTCATGATGACGTGGACTACAGTGTACGGGATGCAGTGTATGTTGGACTCTATCTCAATGGAGGTGAGAACTGCTATAGCAATACCAACAACGTTTTATTGTCATTTACTAGGTGATATCGCTGTAGCTCAGATCACAACAAAATTAGGGATGGATAGTTGTATTTCCCAACTCAACCTCACCTGTATCTCCACTGGTGGGACCTGCTACCACTGTCACATGGACCAGAGACTCCACCACTGTTACCCAAGGAGCTGAGAGTGTGTTGAATGACCCAGTGACTGCACAGTACACCCACACTCTGACTGTGACTGAGAGACTGGGAGGAAACTACACATGTACTGTCTCCAATAGCAAGCCATCCAGTAACTCATCGAGTATCACAGTTAGCGGTAAGTACGGTGGTAATACGGATGATAACAATACACATTGTTGGTTCATTTGGCTATTTCAGCTCAATCACCCCCATTTAATCTGACCCTGGAGCAAAATAATGAGACAAGCATCAATGCATCATGGAGTCCACCTCTTCAGTCGGCAAACATTACTGGATACAGAGTGTTCTGGACTCAGTGTGCCTCCTCTGACTGTATCAACCAAACAGTGATTAATTCCTCAACAGTTGAAACACTAACAGGCTTGATGGCAGGGCAGTGCTACAGTGTTTCTGTGGTTAGTGTGTCAGATCTCCCAAGCGATACTGCAACCCGCAATATAACTTTTGGTAATTTTTCCTTGTTGCTAAAGTTTCTGTCCCAAAAAATTATATCTTCCCTTGTTTAAAGTTACCAATCCAGGTAATATCAGCATTGATGTGGTATCTACTAGCCATGGTTTCTCGTTGATGATAAACCTTAGTAACTATGTAGAAAACGGGATCTATCGTATTATGACCTATGTCACTTGGTTGAGATTTTTGCACTGTAACAATGGCCTCGGAGGCTCTAACATGACTGACCAGGCATATGATTTGAATCCAATGAATCTAAGCATCACTGGACTAGTTCCTAACAGTGAATACAATATGACAGTGGTGGTAGGTAATGCTCTGGGAAGCAAAACACAGAGTTTTTCTAATCAGACTCAGCCAGCAGGTACAGTCATTAACCCCTATGAAGCAAACGTTTACACATGTTATATTATCCTGCAGCACCATCTGCCCCACCACAAGACATAGTGGCAGTAAACCAGACACTCTTCACCATCACCATCAGTTGGCAGCCTGTTGACTGTGCCCATCAGAATGGGAATATAACAGGATATGAAATACGATATAGGAAAAAAGACGGTGGAAATACCAAAGCAGTGTCGGACAGGTCTAATGGGTGCAGATTATACCCTAACAGACTTGCAGCCATCAACTGCATACTTGATTCAAGTGGCCGCAAACAACACAGCTGGCAGAGGAGTTTTTGGAAACATATCAGCATCAACATCGCTATGTGAGTTCAGTACTTCAAGGCACATAATTATGATTAGTTACCAAGTTCTTGTGTGCAGTTGAAGTTCATGTGATATCAACAACATCAACTTCGATTAACATATCATGGCCTGAAGTTGACTATGAAGTCCTAATCACATGGATCAGCACTCTATCAAGCCATTGTACACAAAATATCGATCAAAGTTTAAAGAACGATTCTCTGAATGGGCAAATCCTCTTATGTGATAGATGGTCTGAAAGTATTCACCGAGTATAACATCACACTTTGCATAAATGGCTCTATCAGTACTTTCAAGACTGTAGTGACTAATGCAACTGGTGTGTTCATTTCATAATCTTGTACGATTCTTAAAAATTGGCCCATTTTTTCAGCACCATCTGCATCTCCAAAAGAAATGTCATGGGAAGGAAGTTCATCGACAACCATCGCTATAAAATGGGGTCCTGTGCCATGTGCTGATCGCAATGGAAATATCACTAGTTATGTGGTGATGTTCAGAGAAAATGGGAAGGAAATGTTCCATAATGAAACTACTACTGGAGTTGATATGGAGTTCACTATCACTGGGTTAGCACCATCGACTGAGTATGAGATTAAAGTTGCTGCTTTCACTGTGGCTGTTGGACCGTTCACTAATGAAAGCTTGTTTGCAAGCACCACAGGTAGCTATATGCTATGCATTATATCAGTACCCTGCACGTTTGCGTGATATACAGACTCACCCAACATTGTAGTGACAACCACTGAATATCTCCTCCTACCACAGCAGACACTAGAGAAGGTGGCAGTGATGTTGGTGGAGTAGTGGCTGGTGTGATAGTGTCTGTTCTGTTTCTTATTGGAGCTACTCTGGGCATCATTGCTACTATCTGGCTAATGAGAAGGTGTGTTAGATGTGCACTGGGAATGTTTTTTCATGACTACTCTGTTGTGTGTGCTCTGCAGGAAAAAGTCAACTATGAAGGGTCTTTTCTCAATGGGTCACTTTAAAGTCACCCGCAAACAAAGCACCTTGCCACACTCTAGAGACACACGAGACATTTCTCTGGAGCAGCTTTCCAGTGAGTCAATACTATATTGGTACGGCCTAAGACTAGTTAGTATCTTGTTCTCAGCTGGAGGGAGTCTGGCAGGTGGAGAGCTATCCTCTGAGAAAGATGAAGTCAAAACACACTTTCAGTCTCACTCTGACAGTCCCTCACAACAGCCAGCTACAGTTCAACCTATACCCTACCTCTCCTATCTAGCTGATGAGGAGGTAGGAGGAGGAGGAGGAGGAAGAGGCTGATCCTGTCCCCAAGCCTTCAGGTAAGTTTCATGCGAGACCAGTACCTCTGCCAGTGGCTCTGTTTGGGAGCCATGTGGAGAAGAAACACACCAACAACAACCAGCCTTTCATGACTGAGTTTGAGGTAAGTCAAAATGTTACATCAAACAATTTCACTTTGTTGTTGTGTGGATGTAGGCACTGGGTGATGGGGAAGGAAAGACTGTTACTGTAGCAAGGACACCACGGAACAAGAAAAAGAACCGTTTTGCGAATATTTCACCATGTAAGCATTTCACACTCCACCAGAACTAAAATACCTAGATTTCAATGGGCAGATGATGATAATCGTGTGATCCTGAGCCCACTGGGTGACCTCACTAATGAGTACATCAATGCAAGTCATGTGGACGTAAGTCAATGCTTGTAGTGGGCAAGGCACAAACCATACTGTGTGTACATACAACTCTCTTATCTAATCCCACGCTCAGGGCTACTCCAAACCAAGGAAGTTTATCGCAGCGCAAGGTAAAAACATTGAAAGTGTATAATTATGTGGTGAAAATACTTACTAGCAACATTATACTCAGGGCCAGTCCCCAGTAGTATAGTAGACTTCTGGAGGATGGTGTGGCAGGAGAAAGTGCCGTCAGTGGTGATGATCACCAACCTGGTGGAGGGGAAGAAGACAAAGTGTGAGCAGTACTGGCCGTCCTCTGGGTCTCAGGATTTCGGGCCGTTCCACGTATCCATCACTCACCAACTCATTCTCGCTGACTACACCATCAGAACCCTCAGTGTTGAGGTAGAAAAAAACGTTTCTTTGAAGATGTAGCTAGCTACACATCACTAGTCCTGTAAAATTGGTTTATTAACTGAGAAGCTTACTGGCTGTGTAGTTCATAAAGCATTGATTAAAGAACCGTGGAAAAACATGTTGCACACAAAAGTTGACCTATGAAGGGAGCATTCCCTTCATATGGAGGTCACATTGAAATTTCTATGAATGGATTAGGATTAATGCCGATGATCCTCCCTCTAGCTCTCAGGGAAGACGAGGAAGGTGACTCATTTCCACTACACAGCCTGGCCAGACCACGGAGTACCTGACTATGCCACCTCCATGCTCAACTTCCATAAGGTTGTCCTCAGAGATCACAAGGCCCAGAGAGGTCCTCTACTTGTGCACTGTAGGTAAGGTTTACCTTGTGGCCCTTGCAGGGTTTTTGTGTACATTAGTTGAACGAAGATAGCTTGAAGGTTTACTTAGTAGGTATGTTTTTCCCAAGTTTAAACGTTGATGTAGAACCTTCCTTGCCATGTAGGCGTATCTGTTTTCATTTCACTATCACCACACACACATAAGTGTGGCCATTGTCAGTGTATTGCTCTCCTCTGCAGTGCTGGTGTTGGTAGGACAGGGACATTCATCACCATAGACCATGTCCTGGAGCAGAGGGAGACAGAGGGAGTGGTGGACATCCCTGGAGTCATCCTCAAACTCAGGCAACAGAGAACCAACATGGTCCAGACTCTGGTACACACACATTGCACTGTTTTCATTAGTACCTGCACCTCCCCAACTTTGTTTGTGCACACTTTTTTGTAGGCTATTCTTTCACTGTACAGTTATTCCCACTGTGAAGCTTTTGGTATGCAGCAATGTTTGTCATCTTTACATCTCTCCCAGTGTGTTTATGCATTCTTTTTGTGGGTTATTGTTTCACCTTGACATGCAGTTATGCCCGCATAATGTTTTTCAAGTTCACTGTATACTTTCATTCTGATAACTGGCCACACTTGATGTTGTTTCTTCCAGGACCAGTACATCTTCATCCATGATGCTATACTGGAGTCAGTCACATGTGGAGACACTGAGATCAAAGCTGCGGATTTGAGGAGGAAACTGGTCAAACTCAAGAGAAAGGATGATTCTGGACTTTCTGGACTTGACCTTCAGTTTGCCGTAAGAGGGCTTTTGCTCTTTAACAACCCACTCATACCTATAAGGAAAAACAACCCACTCATACCTATAATGTACACCATGTACAATAACACAGATACTGGACCAAGTGAGCGGAAATGTAGGAGATGCACAGTCCGTTGCTGCCCGAAACAACCCCACCAAGAATAGAACTACTGATTTCCTGCCAGGTTCTCCCCCCACATCTTCTTTAATTTTTATATCCATCGTGTGCCTGTCTTCCTTTATATAACACAAGTGGACAAATGGAGAGTTGTTTTGAAAGGAGAAAATCCAGACTACATACATGCCACCAATATCCGCGTAAGCACCCAACACCCAAGTGTCTGTCTATGGAGCCACAAGGGTGTTTCCTCCCTATGTAGGGCTACAAGCAGCAGAGAGCGTTCATCATCACCCAGGGACCGATGCGCTCCACTGCCAGAGACTTCTGGAAGATGGTCTACAGCAGGAAGTGTAGTGTGGTCGTAATGCTATCAGACCTCATTGAACAGAATGAGGTGACACTTTTTGTTAGTACATACAAACCACAAGCGCTCACTCCATCCCTAGAGGATCAGCATTGATTTACCGAAGGCTAATATACTGCTTTAATGCTATCTGTATATCTGTGTATTTTCCTGCCAAAAAATGGCGATGAGCTGAGACTCATCATTATGTGTTTATTCCAGGAGGTATGCTACCAGTATTGGCCAGAGAAGAGGACTCAGAGCTACGGAGAGTTCAGTGTAGAGCTACTGAATGAGGAGAGGAAGAGAGGATTCTTACTCAGGACCTTCTCAGTTCAGGAAGCCAAGGTAGATGTAGAAAGAGAGGTGGAGAATGAGTCAGATGGCGATTGGTAAATGGTATATAAGAGATGCTTTCTTTCGTGGTCCTAGTCCGGTACAGCCCATCAGGTGTGGCAGTTCCACATCCCAGAGTGGAGCTCAGACTACCAGTGGCGTGGGGATGTGAATGCCATGGTCTCTGTCATAGAGGAAGTCTCAAAGGTCCAGAGGAAGACTGGGAACCACCCCATTGTCGTCCATGGACTGTGAGTTTTAGATGTCCACGTATGCAGCAGACTGAATGTGTCACAATCTGGTGTGGCCGTTAATAATCTAGTTGCCTTCTCGCTGTCATATTATGCTTGTGTGCACAACACAATCATGCGAAATATGCCTTGCACAAATGTAATAAAGAGTGGGTTCGAACCTCCTACATTAGCACCATTATTCGCATCCTCTTTTCAATTATCTGCAGTGACACAGTGAGTAGATCGGCCATATTCTGTGGTGTGGCCACCACCATTGAGAGGTGTAAGACAGAGGGAGTGGTGGATGTGTTCCAGGTGGTCAAGGCCATGAGAGTTCAGAAACCTGGAGCCATTCAAACTTTGGTATGATTACTAGCATTTATAAATGTTGATGCACGCACATTTTTCCACTTGCAGGAACAGTATAAGTCGATATTTGAAGCTCTTTTGGCATATATTGACTCATTTGAAACATACTCAAATTTTGCTTCTTAGGCGTGTTGTAGCTATAAGCTCATGCAACACAATTGTTGCCATGGTGTATTAGTTTTAGTTCACTTCACGATGTTATTTACTCCAGAGATCCTGGAGTTTTACTTGCATGTCAACTGCCGAGGCACATGCGCGTGAAAGGCCAGGCTTTGGTGGACGTGGGTGAAGGGGGCTAGACTAATACTGAGATGGAGTCTCGCCGGGTAGCGGAGGAGAGAGAATGGGATCAGTTACGCTTGCGAGATGTTCGCTCTGACAGGGCGACCTACGGTAAGCCGATTTCCTGCAATTTGTTTATCAGAGGGATTACTTTCTCATTCATACACAACAAAGTCGAACCACATAGCTACATACGTAGCTGCTGGCCATAATAACGTGTATGATAGCTTGTATCTATACATGATTGTGATCCACCCCATACATCGGATTGTGCTAAGGCAGTTGAGACATATATTTGCTCTGAATGCACCCACATGCACACACATTCCTCCTCACCTCTCCATGCAGCTAGGGACTATGCTCACCAAGTGATAGTCGCCATATCCCCGTATCTCTCAGGACCTTCTCAGTTCAGGAAGCCAAGGTAGATGTAGAAAGAGAGGTGGAGAATGAGTCAGATGGTGATTGGTAAATGGTATATAAGAGATGCTTTCTTTTCGTGGTTCTAGTCCGGTACAGCCCATCAGGTGTGGCAGTTCCACATCCCAGAGTGGAGCTCAGACTACCAGTGGCGTGGGGGATGTGAATGCCATGGTCTCTGTCATAGAGGAAGTCTCCAAAGTCCAGAGGAAGACTGGGAACCACCCCATTGTCGTCCATGGACTGTGAGTTTTAGATGGCCACGTATGCAGCAGACTGAATGTGTCACAATCTGGCGTGGCCATTTGCACCATTATTCGCATCCTCTTTTCAATGATCTGCAGTAACACAGTGAGTAGATCGGCAATATTCTGTGGTGTGGCCACCACCATTGAGAGGAGGGAGTGGTGGATGTGTTCCAGGTGGTCAAGGCCATCAGAGCTCAGAAACCTGGAGCCATACAAACTTTGGTAGGAGTACTAGCATTTATAATTGTTGATCAGACACACATTTTTCCACTTGCAGGAACAGTATAAGTCGATCTTTGAAGCTCTTTTAGCGTATATGAAACATACTCAAATCTTGCTTCTTAGACGTGTTATAGCTATAAGCTCATGCAACACAATTGTTGTCTTAGTTTTTAGTTCACTTCATGATGTTGATTTACTCCTGAGATCCTGTAGTCAACTGCCGATGCGCATGCGCGTGAAAGGGGGCGTGGATGAAGGGGGCTGGACTAATACCGAGTCCAAGATGGAGTCTCGCCGGGTAGCGGAGGAGAGAGAATGGGATCAGTTACGTTTGCGAGATGTTCGCTCTGACAGGGCGACCTACGGTAAGCCGATTTCCTGCAATTTGTTTATCAGAGGGATTACTTTCTCATTCATACACAACAAAGTCGAACCACATAGCTACATACGTAGTTGCTGGCCATAATAATGTGTATGATAGCTTGTATACATGATTGTGATCCACCCCATACGTCGGATTGTGCTATATATAGCAGTAGAGACATATATTTGCTCTGAATGCACCCACATGTACACACATACCTCCTCGCCCCTCCATGCAGCCAGGGACTATGCTCACCAAGTGATCGTCGCCATATCCCCGTATCTCTTGCTATGCAAGTGTGTGGAACAGCTGTTGCCACATCTCGTGAGGCGAGGTGTAGTGGCCAGTAAAGTCAGGTCGATCATCCTCAGCCAGTCCGACACTGAAGCCGCCAGCAGCTTGGAGAGGTTGCTGTATGGGAGGTCGCGTGAGCAGGGAGTTGAGGTCAGTATGGTGGAGGGGGTCTACTTGGCTCTGCTGGACTGCTATGAGGAGTCTGGGAGTGTGTGGTGTCACGGCATGGCTGTCAGTGGAATTCAACCCGTAGGTATGTACCATGTGGCTTTTGTAGTACTATGGACCAACTTCATTGACTTTTGGTTCGCAGTGAGATTCCAGTTAAAGTTGCCAGACATCAATTTCGATGGTACGACCACACTCTATATAAATACTGTTATCTGGTGTACTGAAGCAGGGTCTGTGCAGCTTTGCTTTTGATTGCAGTGACGCAGTATACTGAACCGTTGTGTCCGTAATGTTTTTCAAGGCAGTTGTCTTGTTTTGTAGACTTGGCAGTTTTACACCAGAGGGTATCGTCAACAAACCTACCTGAAGGAGACGCAGCCATGCTGACAGAGAAGCTTGGGCTGAGCAACTATGGCACTCTCACAGATCTCAAGAAGATCATCCAGATTGCTTTCAGCACCAGAGTTTCATTTCACAAGCTGGTGTCAGCTCTTCTGCTCACTCGACACACTGGCCGATACCTCAGCCTGCTCTTACCCTACTGTACGTTAATACACACTTGTGGCATGTTCGACATTCTGCATATTCAACAAAGGGGCTGCCACTCAGTGTCTTACCAGTGTTGGCTACAGATGGGACATTGTTAATACCATCCTGGCTTGTGTGTATAATATTATAGATATTGCATACAGAAGGTGGCACACTGGTATAAAAAATTTCATGTACCGGTTTTCTCCCTGTTCTATTTGTGTGCATTAAAATTCCCCAGGCCGCTGCAACCCACCGTGTGTGTATGAAGTGATACAGGCACTGGGTCAGAACTGGGTGACCCTGGCAGTCTACCTGGGCTACTCTGAGGTGGAGTTTCGTGCCATAGCCAGAGCTGGAGGGGAAGACCCCCATCGTCAGATACAAATGTTCATGAGGGTGTGGTGGATGCCAGACTGTGGGACTGAGGAGACAGTGGGCCTTCTCAATCAATGTGGGTTACAGTGATTGTATATACTCTTTAACTTGTAAGGTTTTTGTTCTCTTTACAGTTGTTCATGGGTTACTAAGAATTACTAGTCAACCAATTCTTGTGAAAGTCAGCCACTGGGTATGTTCAGCTACTATTGATACCATCATACTAGTTGTGTGTCAAATATACTTAGGACAAGGGGCTTGCTCTGCTCAAAGCTTGCCTGGACAATGACTGGGGGAAAGCTGAAGCTCTTATAAAGGCAGGAACTCTTTTGGATGCCCGCAGTGAGGTACGCAAGAGTATGTAATGGAATATGCTGTACAATGTGGCGTTTTGTATAAGATACATATCATTTTTCTGATAACAATGAGCAGTGTATCACTTGAGCTATGTTTGTTAGGATGGAAGGACTCCATTGATGCTTGCGTGCTTAAAAATGAAAGAGAAAATAGTGCAATTACTCATTGACCATGGAGCAGATGTCCAAGTTAAAGACAAGGTAAATGAATTGAAACACAGCCTACAAAAAGAAAGCCTCTCCTTTTTTAGAGAGGAGAAGCTTGTTTGAACTACATCGAGACACTGAGAAACCAATATATTCTCGAGTGTATCTTGAAAGAGTACAGAAAACTTGGAGCATCAGTTGATGTGGAATCCAAGGTAAACCACTGAGGTTACAGATAGCAGTGTATCTGCATTTCAGGGGGTGTTCCCGTATAGAGATAGCATGTTATTCTAACCTTTGTCCTCTATACTACAACTGCTAGGACACAGGGTGTTCCCCTCTCTCTACTGCCTGTAAGTGTGGAGCCTGTCGCCTCTGCTGAGCTGCTCCTGAAGTATGGTGCCAACCCAAATGGATGTGAAAATGTTAGCCAGTTGAAGTGTGACTATCAGCACGTGGTAACACGTGCGCTGTATCATGTGTATGGTTTGGCTCAGGGAAGGCATCGTCCTCTGGTGGAAGCCAGTGCTCAGGGACACATGGGACTAGTTAATGCATTGCTAAAATGTAAAGCAGATGTGGATGCAACTGCCCAGGTATTAATTTTTTATGGATGTTTAGAGGATGTATGTAAATTGTTATGTATTATAGGATGGCTACACTGCACTTCTTCAAGCCTGTAAAAAGAACCACTGGTACTTGGCACAAGTACTCATTAAGGAAGGAGCTGATGTGAACAAGTGCACATCTGTGAGTACATGAATGTCACGATAACCCACTTTTGCTTTAATATCATGTGTATACAGGAAGGCATAAGCCCCCTTTTTGTAGCCGTAGAAGCAAATGAATATGGCACTGCTTCAAAACTCATTCAAAAGGGAGCTTCCGTAAATTTAGTGAAAGTAAGCAACAAAATTATAATTATTTGTGATTGAGTGAGTTTTCCCTCTATTAGTTCCAGTCAGGAGCACTGGATGGTATAGTGGAGCTGACTCCACTAGCCCAGGCAGCTGCCAAGGGTCTTAATGCTATGGTCCAATTACTTCTTGACAGCGGAGCTAATATCAACTACTTCTGTGCTGTAAGTCTCTCACTCCTTGCCATTATGAGTTCACTGAGTGCATAAATACAAGCACAGATCAAATATCCCTAAAGAATGTTGTGTGCATTTTCGTATATTTTGCATACTGGTATAGGATACACTGCCAGCTCTTGGATTCACAATCATTGGTGACCACGTTGAGACATTCCACCTGCTCTTAAGCAGTCCAAACCTTGTGAAGACACTGGCAGGGGTAAGCCACTCATCAGTGATCCGAATGCACTTTTAAGGAATAAACCTTGCATGTGATAAAGCTATCATCGGTCATTATTACCTCTGTGAGGACAGAGAAATACTATTACACTGAAAAGCTGCTTGAGATTCTTGGAGGACCGGTGAGCTATTCTTATTATTTGTCCATCCATAACTACATGTGATAATATGTCTAGCAAGCAGCTGTGATGCAAGCCCAACAGGACCACTTACAGTTGCTTGTGGAAAACATTGCGGCGTACATGCGGGCTACATATCATCCTGACCTGAGAGAGGTGTGCAAACTCTGTTAGAACTCTATGGTTACATTATGGATCATAACGGCCTCTTGCAGGTGGAATCTATTCTCTTGGTTAGAACATGTTGATATCCTAAAAATGCCATAAAAGGTTTCAATAATAGGTTCCAAACTCTACCCGACATCAACTAAGACAATTAGAGCTTGGTCCAGGAGAGCAGGAGAAGATTAAGTATGTCCTGACAGACTTCTGCAGGATCTGTGTTTCTGCAATCCTTTATAGCCCTGAGGTGCATATCAGTGTGAGTCGATCCTGGCTGTTCTGTGGTTAATTACATCAGAATTACATTTACAGACAGAGAATCTGATTGGGATAGCTCAAGCTACAGGAAACGTAGCTGTTGCTAATTTTCTCCAACGAACATTGTCGGGCCCAATGGTAAGATTCATAAGTAGCTTTGAAATGTGATTCCAACAGGGGAACATTTATAACCCAACAGGTATAGCTAGTCACTAAATAAAGATGTGCAATAAACAAAGATTGGGTTATAGGCACTAAAACAAAGAAAGCCACTATAAACAAAGATGTGGGGACTGGGCCTGTTCCCACATCTTGGTTAGTGGCTATACCTGTTGGAATTCGTTATTGAACTGCAGGTGGACGAAGAACTGCAGCAGAAATTTCTCATGGGAGAGCCATCTCCACTGCGCTTCCTAATTGAGAACAAGGTTTTCAAGTTGGTAGGTGCTGTCCCAGCTCTCTAAATTGTGTGGTTTGCATTTATTTTTGTACTCGATCCCTTCTGCTACTTTGTCTGATACTGTGGAATGTTCACAGCTAGTAGCCTTGACTTGCCCATTGCATCCTGTTAGGTATCTCCTGGCCTAACGTTGCAATTAAACCTTTAATTCCTTGCACAATTATCTGGTATGGCAATCGTGGAATCCCATCGATGAACATGCATCTCTTTTGGCATGTGTCAGATTATTCATAATGTTTTTTCATGTGCCGCTGTAGGACATATTTCAGATCGAGGTGTTGAAGTTTCATCCTGATGATTCTGATATCTTTTACAAGGACCTGGTTTGGACCTTTCAACATGTATGTATAATAATTATTACCTTTCCCCCATGAACACTTTTAATTATGTTGACAGATGAGTGGAGGGGCTAACCTTCCTGATCGTGGTATGTATTATTATTATTATTGTTTATGTACATCATCAAGTGAAGCTACTCTGTTTTGTCAGTTGAACCAATGCTAAAACAGCTCTTCAGTGCAAGATTCACTCCCACAACTTCATTTCAGTCAGGAACACACAGTGGAATAGGTATATATATGCCAATTCAGTACGTGTACCACTGCTTACACAATGAAAAAGCACTAAAGTGTAAACCCTCAGCGAACTGCGCGTGCACAGTACCGCTAATTGATGGGCTGGACTATTAGTATGCGTTTACTCGTGGTCTCCCGCTAGGAACCTGACACGGGCTGTTACAGCAGTAGATAGCACGTGGGAGTCGATACACACCCTTCGTTGTGACTTCTTGTGCCTTCAGAGCAAGCGGACCCGCTCGAGGTAAGCCTGTTCTAATAAGAATATTGGCTTTTTCGCTCTTGTTTGACGCCATAACTCTTGAATGCAGCAGTTTCAGGGAAAACCCCACATATTTTCCGACCTATACTCGATGCTGAATACGTGGTATTGTTTGTAGAGCGATTCATGGCTCGTGAAGTGAAATGTCGACTGACAGGCACACACGGCAATACAGTAACCCTTGCTGCGCATGCGCACCGAAGGTTAATAATTGGCTTGGAGTATTGGGAGATACCAATGAAGTAAAGTGTTCTTAAACCAGCACAAAAGCTTTTTCACAGGATGCATATTTGCCTACAAACCAAATTGGAATTCACAAACATTGCATGTTTTGAAAAAAGTTGTCCCAATCCACAATAACTAAACTGGAGCTCTTCAAACATAATTATAGGCGGATAAAGTACAAGGTAGGAAGTAGGGATACCAGTCTTATACATCAATGTGCACATGTTATATACATTTAGAATCTCGATTGCCGTTGGAAAAGACAGGTAGACTTGTGAGGGACAACCAACCTCTGCCTAGAGAAGAGAGCAAGAGCGAGAACATTCTATCGGAGAATATGAGAAACAATCTTCCGAACCGGTCTCGGCGCTATACTAATGGTACTGTCTCCCCTCACTTCCCAGGAATATATAAATACTTGTGTTCTGTTTTCAGCGCCATTCAGTGCACAGTCCTCCTTTGTTGGGGTGGAGGAGGTATCTACAACAGGTAAACACCAATGCAGTGGAATCCCATGTGAATATTACCAGAGCAAAAAGCATTTACGAAGAGTAAATCACCCGACTAAACCAACATATTGACTGGCCTCTATACTTACCTGTGCCGTATACTCTTCCTTGTTTTTTTTTATGACATCGTATATATCCCTGCATCCCTTTATATCTTTGTTATTGCAGACAAGGCAAGATCCAAGGCAATGAAATTGGTTCAGGTTAAAGAGATCAATAGTAAGTTTGGTAAACATAATTATATGACTGTTATTAACCATGCACATCTGAGGCTGTCTTTTATATGCAGTGCCTGTGTCTGCCTTCCCTCAATGCAAGTCTGCTGCTATTGCTAATTCTGATGATGCCACTCAGCCTATGTATCATCCTTTTGTTTCCTGTAAGTCTCAAAGTAAATGCACTCTGTACACTCTCTGGTTTGTAACTCTACTATACAGTGATGTCTCCACCTGTGTCTTCTTTTCAATACCAATCTGGCACTGGTACAGATTCTAGTAGATCCTCATCATTGGCTACAGGAAGCAGCTACAATCCTGGTTAGTAATACGATCTGTGTGTAGCACTTATTGCATGCCTAATTGTGTACACTGAGATTCAGCAATTGGTTCACCTGGACCAACACCTCCTTCGTTAAGGCCTCAAGGCAATTCTGGTATTTACTTGTCAATGGTTTAATCTTGCCATCACCAAAATTGCAATAAATAATTGGGGAGAAAATGCAGTTTGAAAATTGTATATAATATTTATAACGATCTGCAAAGGATTTTTCTTTGCCACCAAGACGAGAAAGTCATCTAGGGGTAAATTAATATTTGTGTTTCGTTAGCAAACGTGAGTTTAGTGGAGAACATTCTTAATCCTACCCCAAAAATACAGGGAAACATAGCTATATAGGGCCATGAATGAAAGGAAGAAATTTTCCTGGTATAATAGGCTCAGCCTTCTCAAACCACATTCATTGTTATGTGCATGTAGCGAGTAGTACAATACAGTAGTAGCTAACCTTAAACATATCCCAGCAATGCATCTATGTGTTTGTAACAGGAGAAGGAGATTGTTCATATCTTCCAAACACCACAGTTGAACCAACTGGTGTATCACTAGGTGAAGGTGCTTATGGTGAAGTATGCGAGGTTTCATACAAGGGAAACATATATGCAGCAAAGAAGTACAAAATATCAAAAAAGGAAGAATGAAAGTGCAAACCCTCGGCGAACTGGGCATGCGCGGTACCGCTAATTGATGGGCTGGACTGCTATTAGTATGTAGTATACTCGTGGTCTCCCGCTGACACGGGCTAGCTACAGTAGTAGATAGCATGTGGGAGTCGATACACGTCCTTCGTTGTGACTTCTCGTGCCTATATAAGCGCATGCGCATTTTCCTCAGCGATAAA
This sequence comes from Geodia barretti, assembly GCA_030341885.1. Classification (NCBI taxonomy): domain Eukaryota; kingdom Metazoa; phylum Porifera; class Demospongiae; order Tetractinellida; family Geodiidae; genus Geodia; species Geodia barretti. The sequence continues at coordinate 47,100 of CASHTH010001737.1, forward strand.
AATGGCCGACTACGCATCAGCCGTACAATGGCGGAAGCGCTCTAGCTCTGCAACGGAGCATTTTCAGAGTAAACTGTTCGAAATTTCTGACCTTCATTGCCCGTTAGGTAGGTCGTATCCTTTGTGAGACGAACAGACACTCAAGAAGTGAGATTGAGAGTAACAGACAGACAGACAAACCCAACTACAGTACCTTCGCTGCGCATGCGCGCCGAGGGTAACTACATAAGAGGCTCAAGGCTTTTATTCAGGAGGTCCAAATCCCCTTACTAATCAGCCATCCCAATATCGTGCCTTACTGTGGAGTGTGCAGATTAAAAGGAGATGGAGACAACCCGGTCATTGTAATGGAAAGAATGGACAAAAACCTAACTGAATACCTAAAGGAAGGTTTGATTACCTTGGATAAAAAATTCCGAGTGTTGCTTCATGTTGCAAAAGGACTGCAACACCTTCATCAGCAGAAACCTGCCATCATCCACCGTGATCTTACAGCCAACAATGTCCTGCTTAAGAATGGAGTTGCAAAAATCGGTGATTTTGGGAACTCTCGAATAGTTGATCTTAAAACATCTGAGCCTCTTACTACTAGACCTGGTACCATCGACTACATGCCTCCAGAAGCAATGGAAGGGGGTCTCTACAATGAAAAATTGGATATTTTCTCTTACTCTCATCTCGTAATCCATGTAATAATCCAAACCTATCCCCTCCCAAAGAATCCAACTTATTATGTTGGTGCAACACTAGTTCCTCGTACTGAAGTTGAACGACGTCAGCCATACTTAACAGAGATGAAGTCGTATTTGGATGGTGATCAATACCCGTTTTATTCAATAGTTTTGAACGGTCTTGCAAATAGGCCAGACCCAAGGCCTAGCTGTGAACAAATTATTTCAATACTCCCAATGGAGTTATAATTCTGTATCGTCAGTAGTTGATTACAAGTGGGAAAATTATTTCTTCAAAATGAAAGTAGGATATAGGGATGACTTGAAGCACCAAAAAGGAAGAAACAAGGGGTCATTACACACCAAATATGCACAAAGCCACATGACACCATCCCTATATCTTTGTCTCATATTAAACTTTGCTTATGAACAATAAAACAAAGATATAGGGATGGTGTCATGTGGCTTTGTGCATATTTGGACTTGGTGTGTAATGACCCTTGTTAACCCTCGGCGCGCATGCGCAGCGAGGGTTACAGTAGTTACCCTCGGCGCGTATGCGCAGCGAGGGTACAGGCAACGGGCAATGAAGGTCAGAAATTTCGAACGGTTTTCTCTGAAAATGCTCCGTTGCAAAGCTAGAGCGCTTCCACATTGTATGGCTAATACCGGTAGTCGCCATTTTATCGCTGGCGGATAATGCGCATGCACTTATATTTAGCAAAGGACCGGGTCCGCTTGCTCCTTCTATCTTGAAGGCCACAACGAATGGCGTGTATCGACTCTCGCGTGCTATCTACTACTGTAGCTGGCCCATGTCAGACTCTCTGCGAGCTACTTCGCCGAGGGTTTGCACTTTAGTGCTTTTCATTAACCCTCGGCGCGCATGCGCAGCGAGGGTTACTGTAGTTGGGTTTGTCTGTGTGTGTGTGTGTCTGTTACTCTACATCTCACTTCTCGAGTATTTGTTCGTCCCAGAAACGATACCATCTACCCAACGGGCGACGAAGGTCAGAAAATATGTGGGGTTTTCTCTGAAAATGCTCCGTTGCGAAGCTAGAGCGCGAAAAAGCTAATATGCAAAAACGCAACGGACGGGAAGGCTTACCACGGTCGTGCTCTGCGTACTTCGGAGGCACCAGAAGATGCAACGCAGTGCGCCGAGGGTTTGCACTTCAGTGCCTTTCATTGGGTTTGTCTGTCTGTCTGTCTGTCTGTCTGTCTGTTACTCTACATCTCATCTCTCGAATGTCTGTTCGTCCCAGAAACGATACCATCTACCCAACGGGCGACGAAGGTCAGAAAATATGTAGGGTTTTCTCTGAAAATGCTCCGTTGCAGAGCTAGAGCGCGAAAAAGCCTATATGCAAATACACAACGGACGGGATAGCTTACCCCGATCCGCGTGCTATGCGTGCCTCGGAGGCACCAGAAGATGCAACGCAGGGTGTGTATCGCCTCTCGCATGCTAGTATCTAGTAGTGTAGTTAGCCCGCGTCAGATTCTGCGCAAGCTGGCAAGAGACCAAGAATAATGAAAAGCACTAAAGTGCAAACCCTCGGCGAACTGGGAATGCGCGGTACCGCTAATTGATGGGCTGGGCTGCTATTAGTATGCGTTTACTCGTGGTCTCCCGCAAGTAGCTCGCAGAGAGTCTGACACGGCCTAGCTAGCTACAGTAGTAGATACACGCCCTTCTTTGTGACTTCTTGTGCCTTAAAGATACACAGAGCAAGCGGACTCGGTCGAGGTATATAAGCGCATGCGCGTTTTCCGCAGCGATAAAAATGGCCGACTACGCATTAGCCGCAGAATGCCAGAAGCGCTCTAGCTTTGCAACGGAGCATTTTCAGAGAAAACCGCCTTTATTTTCTGACCTTCGTCGCCCGTTGGGTAGATGGTATCGTTTCTGGGACGAACAGACATTCGAGAGAGTGAGATTAGAGTAACAGACAACACAGACAAGACAGACAGACCCAATGAAAAGCACTAAAGTGCAAACCCTCGGCGAAGTAGCTCGCAGAGAGTCTGACATGGGCTAGCTACAGTAGTAGATAGCACGCGAGAGTCGATACACGCCATTCGTTGTGACTTCTTGTGCCTTCAAGATAGACAGAGCAAACCCGGTCGAGATAAGCCTGTGCTAAATATAAGCGCATGCGCATTGTCCGCCAGCGATAAAATGGCGACTACCAGCATTAGCCGTACAATGGTGGAAGCGCTCTAGCTCTGCAACGGAACATTTTCAGAGAAAACCCCACATATTTTCTGACCTTCGTCGCCCGTTGGGTAGATGGTACCGTTTCTGGGACGAACAGACATTCGAGAGGTGAGATGTAGAGTAACAGACACACACACACACAGACCCAAGAAAAGCACTAAAGTGCAAACCCTCGGCGAACTGGGGATGCGCGGTACCGCTAATTGATGGGCTGGGCTGCTATTAGTATGCGTTTACTCGTGATCTCCCGCTAGTAGCTCGCAGAGAGTCTGACACGGGCTAGCTACAGTAGTAGATAGTATGCGAGAGTCGATACACGCCCTTCGTTGTGACTTCTTGTGCCTTCAAGATACACAGAGCAAGCGGACGACCCGGTCGAGGTTATAAGCGCATGCGCATTTTCCGCAGCGATAAAAATGGCCGACTACGTATTAGCCGTACAATGGTGGAAGCGCTCTAGCTCTGCAACGGAGCATTTTCAGAGAAAACCCCACATATTTTCTGACCTTCGTCGCCCGTTGGGTAGATGGTAGCGTTTCTGGGACGAACAGACATTCGAGAAGTGAGATTGAGAGTAACAGACAGACAGACAGACAGACAAACCCAACTACAGTACCCTCGCTGCGCATGCGCGCCGAGGGTAACTACAGTACCCTCGCTGCGCATGCGCGCCGAGGGTAACAAACCCAGCCCATCAATTAGTGGTACTGCGCATGCGTTTACTTACGCGTGCGTATCAGATTGCATTGTCCCGTAAGTGTGTCGTCTGTCTGTCTGTCTGTGTCAGTCTGTCTGTTACCACGTTTTCTGCCACCGCGCGCACGAAATCAGGTAAATAGCGATATGATCGGGTTCAGTGCTACACTGGGTTGATTTTAAAAAAGGCGATTTTCGTAAAACTACTGTGTTTTAACCGAAGTGTTAATGTTGGTTATAAAAAGTCTCTATAGGCTGAAGCATCTTGTGCTTATTCCAGGAGGTGTGCTACCAGTACTGGCCTGGGAAGAGAGGACAGACCTATGGAGAGTTCAGAGTAGAGCTGCTCAGTGAGGGGTGGAAGAGTGGATTCTTATTCAGAAACTTCTCTGTCCAGCAGGCCAAGGTTAGCATAATAAGATGAAGGGGAGTTGAGTTCGTAGCTCTCTACACTGTGCAATATACCATGCAGTAATTGATTTGAACTTGCAGTTTGCCATAGCCCATCAGGTGTGGCAGTTCCACATCCCAGAGTGGAGCTCAGACTACCAGTGGCGTGGGGATGTGAATGCCATTGTCTCTGTCATAGAGGAAGTCTCCAAGGTCCGGAGGAAGACTGGGAACCACCCCATCGTCGTCCATGGACTGTGAGTTTTAGATGCCCACGTATGCAGCAGACTGAATGTGTTAGGTACATACGCCTTGCACAAACAGATGCGAAGTATGCCTTGCACAAGAGTAATAAAGAGTGGGTTGGAACCTCCTACATTCGCACCATTATTCGCATCCTCTTTTCAATTATCTGCAGTGACACAGTGAGTAGATCAGCCATATTCTGTGGTGTGGCCACCACCATTGAGAGGTGTAAGACAGAGGGAGTGGTGGATGTGTTCCAGGTGGTCAAAGCCATGAGAGTTCAGAAACCTGGAGCTATACAAACTTTGGTATGAGTACTAGCATTTACGAATGTTGATCAGACACACATTTTCCCACTTGCAGGAACAGTATAAGTCGATCTTTGAAGCTATTTTAGCATATATTGACTCATTCGAAACATACTCAAATTTTGCTTCTTAGATGTGTTGTAAGTATAAACTCATGCAACGCAATTGTTGCCATGGTGTATTTGTTTTAGTTCACTTCATGATGTTATTAAACTCCAGAGACCCTGGAGGGTTGCAATGCCTTGCACGTCAACTGCGCATGCGTGAAAGTCCAGGCCTTGGAGGGCATGGATGAAGGGGGCTGGACTAATAACAAGATGGGTAGCGGTCAGAAACTCCTGAGAGCTGATTATAACTGCAATACTACCTACCCAGGGCCAATCCCCTGTAGTATAGTTGACTTCCAGTAGTATAGTTGACGAGGGTTGTGCATAAATGCCGAGTCATGCTTTGTGTGGCAGGAGAAAGTGCCGTCAGTGGTGATGATCACCAACCTGGTGGAGGGGAAGAAGACAAAGTGTGAGCAGTACTGGCCATCCTCAGGATCTCAGGATTTCGGGCCGTTCCACGTATCCATCACTCACCAACTCACCCTCGCTGACTATACATCATCAGGACACTCATTGTTGAGGTATTAGGGACAGAGTACTGGGTCCACATTTTGCACAAGCAGTAGATCAGTTAGTTACTGGCCAAGTCTAGTATAATTATTTATAGCAGTAAATTTGATTCCCCATAGCAGAAGATTATCATGTATGTAATAACAAAGAGGTCTGAACCAACTTGGAAGTATAAGCACACATACACACTCCCTGTATCCTTCTCCTGCCAATAGTATGTACTCATTGTTAACCCTCGGCGCGCATGCGCAGCGAGGTTTACGGTAGCTAACCCCCGGCGCGCATGCGCAGCGAGGGTTACTGTAGTTACCCTCGGCGCGCATGCGCAGCGAGGGTACTGTAGTTGGGTGTGTGTGTGTGTCTGTTACTCTCAATCTCACTTCTCGAATGTCTGTTCGTCCCAGAAATGATACCATCTACCCAACGGGCGACGAAGGTCAGAAAAATATGTGGGGTTTTCTCTGAAAATGCTCCGTTGCAGAGCTAGAGCGCTTCCACCATTGTACGGCTAATGCGTAGTCGGCCATTTTTATCGCTTCGGAAAATGCGCATGCGCTTATAACCTCGACCGGGTCGTCCGCTTGCTCTGTGTATCTTGAAGGCACAAGAAGTCACAACGAGGGCGTGTATCGACTCTCGCATACTATCTACTACTGTAGCTAGCCCGTGTCAGACTCTCTGCGAGCTACTAGCGGGAGATCACGAGTAAAACGCATACTAATAGCAGCCCAGCCCATCAATTAGCGGTACCGCGCATCCCCAGTTCGCCGAGGGTTTGCACTTTAGTGCTTTTCATTGGGTCTGTCTGTCCGTCCGTCCGTCCGTCCGTCCGTCCGTCCGTGTGTCTGTTACTCTCAATCTCACTTCTCGAGTGTTTGTTCGTCTCACAAAGGATACGACCTACTTAACAGGCAATGAAGGTCAGAATTTTTGAACAGTTTTCTCTGAAAATGCTTCGTTGCAAAGCTAGAGCGCTTCCGCCATTGTACGGCTAATGCTAGTCGGCCATTTTTATCGCTGCGGAAAATGCGCATGCGCTTATATTATTTTCAACGGGTCGGCTTGCTCTGTGTATCTTGAAGGCACGAGAAGTCACAACGAAGGGCGTGTATCGACTCCCGCATGCTATCTACTACTGTAGCTAGCCCGTGTCAGACTCTCTGCGAGCTACTAGCGGGAGACCACGAGTAAACGCATACTAATAGCAGCCCAGCCCATCAATCAGTGGTATATACCTCGCATGCCCAGTTCGCCGAGGGTTTGCACTTTAGTGCCTTTCATTGGGTTTGTCTGTGTGTTTGTCTGTTACTCTACATCTCACCTCTCGAATGTCTGTTCGTCCCAGAAACGATACCATCTACCCAACGGGCGACGAAGGTCAGAAAATATGTGGGGTTTTCTCTGAAAATGCTGCGTTGCAGAGCTAGAGCGCTTCCAGTATTGTATGGCTAATGCCGGTAGTCGCCATTTTATCGCTGGCGGATAATGCGCATGCGCTTATATTTAGCACAGGCTTACCTCGACCGGGTCCGCTTGCTCTGTCTATCTTGAAGGCGCAAGAAGTCACAACGAATGGCGTTTATCGACTCTCGCGTGCTATCTACTACTGTAGCTAGCCCGTGTCAGACTCTATGCGAGCTACTTCGCCGAGGGTTTGCACTTTAGTGCTTTTCATTGGGTCTGTCTGTCTGTCTGTGTGTCTGTCTGTTACTCGTCATCTCACTTCTCGAGTGTTCGTTCGTCTCACAAAGGATACCACCTACTGAACGGGCAATGAAGGTCAGAAAATATGTGGGGTTTTCGCTGAAAACGCTCCGTTGCAAAGCTAGAGCGCGAAAAAGCCAATATGCAAATACACAACGGCTTACTACGGCATGATCGATCCGCGTGCTCTGCGTACCTCGGAGGCACCAGAAGATGCAACGCAGGGCGTGTATCGCCTCTCGCATGCTATCTAGTAGTGTAGTTAGCCCGCGTCAGACTCTGCGCGAGCTGGCAAGAGACCACGGGTAACAGCTAAAACTAAACCCAGCCCAGCAATTAGTAGTACGGCGCATGCGTTTACTTACGCGTGCGCGTCACAGTACGCCGAGGGTTTGCACTTCAGTGCTTTTTCATTCCTGTCAGTATCACCACCAAATTTTGTACCATCCCTATACCCCACTTGAAGTATAAGTTGTATCTCTGCTGTCTGCAGCTCTCAGGGAAGACCAGGAAGGTGACTCATTTCCACTACACAGCCTGGCCAGACCACGGAGTGCCCGACTATGCCACCTCCATACTCAACTTCCATGAGATGGTTATGAAAGACCACAAGGCCCACAGTGGTATTTTACATTGCTGTGTTGCACATAGTGTGGCTGGTGTATTACGTTGCCACAAACACATTGTTGTCCATGAACTTGCTGTTTGGCATGGGACCTCAGTTTTCCTTTCCTATAACATAATATAATTGTGGATGGTAGCAGAAAAAGTCTCGAGTGCACTTTGTTAAACCATGTATCTTTGTTGAGTGTATCGATGAATTATGCAGATGCTGGACCATGTCAGTTCAAATGTAGGAGAGGCAAAATCATTTGCTGCACAAAACAACCTCGCCAAGAATAGATCTACTGACTTCTTACCAGGTTATTTCCCAACACACATTCTAATGTGCTATATACCCAAGTGACCTGTGTTCCCTTCCCAAACACACAGTGGACAATTGGAGAGTTGTTTTGAAAGGAGAAAACCAGACTACATACATGCTAGCAGTGTCCATGTAAGAAACTGTTGCTCTATCTGTGTTTCTATTGGAAGAGGAGGTAGGGCCAGATAAATGTATTCCACATGCTGTGTCTGCAGGGCTACAAGAAGCACAGGGCATTCATCATTACACAGGGACCAATGCGCTCCACTGCTAGAGACTTCTGGAAGATGGTCTACAGCAGGAAGTGTAGTGTGGTCGTCATGTTATCAGACCTCATTGAACTTGATGAGGTGACACATTTCTATTATGATGGTGATATGTTTTAACCTCTGTAATAGACTACATTTGATTGTACTAAGCACTTGCTTGCACAAGAGCGTCGTAAACTTCTGCTTGTGAAGTGAAAGATGAAAGATGAAAAATCAAACCACAATTCACTGAATCTGCCCCACTCAATGGTGTACTGTAAACTCTAGGTTTAGCTTGAGAGTTGTGTTTCATTAAGAGGTGATGTTATCTTTTGTGGTATACCAGGAGGTGTGCTACCAGTACTGGCCTGGGAAGAGAGCACAGACATATGGGGAGTTCAGAGTAGAGCTGCTCAGTGAGGGGTGGAAGAGTGGATTCTTATTCAGAAACTCCTCTGTCCAGCAGGCCAAGGTTAGTTGAGTTCGTACCTCTCTACACTGTGCACATGATTGATTTGAACTTGCAGTTTGCCACAGCCCATCAGGTGTGGCAGTTCCACATTCCAGAGTGGAACTCAGACTACCAGTGGTGTGGGGATGTGAATGCCATGGTCTCTGTCATAGAGGAAGTCTCCAAGGTCCAGAGGAAGACTGGGAACCACCCCATTGTCATCCATGGACTGTGAGCTTTAGCTAGTGGATCATTATGAAGCTGTCAATGGACATAAAAGCAACTGCAAGGCATAACACCCACAACAACCCATTTCCATACTGACATGGACGTGAAAAATTTAATGCACATTAAAAGTTATTAACCCTATCAATTTGAAGGCAGTCAGTGTCACTGTGTTAGCAAATGTCCTCACAAACAGGCCAAAATTATTATTCCTCCACATAGCTACAACTGACGCCCTTTACTAGACATGCGCGAGTTCATCAGTTGTCAGTTTATTCAATAGCTCCTTGAGTTCTGAACATTCTAGTTATCCAAATCTATTGCTATACAGTGATACAGTGAGTAGATCGGCCATATTCTGTGGTGTGGCCACCACCATTGAGAGGTGTAAGACAGAGGGAGTGGTGGATGTGTTCCAGGTGGTCAAGGCCATGAGAGTTCAGAAACCTGGAGCCCTACAAACTGTGGTACGTGTATAGCTTTTCAAAGTTCTTTGGGTTTACTGAACAGGTGCTTTCATTCAACAGGAACAGTATCAGTCGATTTATGAAGCTCTTTTGGTGTTCATTGACTCATTTGAAACATACTCAAATTTTACAACATAAATTTTATTTTATCGTCACATCAAATTTTTTTGTGTTCATCAGTTGCAGGAGCTCATTACTACACGATGCGCAGTGGTGTCGCATGAAAACCGGTGGTGTTACAAATGTTGTAGAAGCAAATTTTAGCGGCGGAAAACGCACATGAACACAATGAGCGTCTCTTGCTAAAATCGACGTCCAAATCAAATCCACGAAGGTTTTTGCACTACATTAAGTGTACACACCTTGAAGGGGTCGTACTGCATAGCGTGGAGGACGACGAGAGAGGCAGTGTAGTAACAAGCGCGTGCGCATGCGTTTAAGAAATTAACCCTTGTTCTGAGCGTGTGCGTGGGCGAAGGTCATCACGCGCTACTATACTACTCTGCGCAGGTTTAGTGCGCAAAGGGCGCAACGAGCCACCGCAGTCTGGTGCTCAGACCTTTACAAAAACAAGCGCCGCTCGCTTGGGCATCAGACTATGTTATACATAGCTGAGAGCTCGCGCTAAGGTCAGCCAAATCCAAGGCTATTATTGGCGTGTAGAGCTAGACTCTTATTTAGCTAAACCAGATTTAGTTAGCATTTAGCTACTTCATTCCTAGTTTCCGTAATTTTTTAAAATGCAGATGTCAAAGGGTTTAGAAGTGTGTATCCTGATCTCTGCTTTGTATTCACTGTCTGTTGGCTCAGACATTTCCATATGTCAGCAGCTTCCAAGGACAAACTCTGGCAAACCATGGCTATGTGGACCTCAGTCTTGTGGGGATGAGTGGCAGTGTCAGTGTTGTGTGTCACACTGATCTGGAAACATGCTGCAGTGTTGCACAGGGTCCATACAGAGGAGACTGGTACTTTCCTAATGGAACACGGCTATCATTTGCTGGTGACATCTATGAGGGTCGTGGTCCTCAAAGAGTTAATATATCGGGTCATACAAGCAACGAAGGTGCATCTGGTATATATCGCTGTGAAATACCAACAAATGCAGTTCATGATGAAACTGATATCATGAGTGTACGAGATACAGTATATGTTGGACTCTATCTCAATGGAGAAGGTGAGAAGTGCTAGCAGCACCAACAACTTTTTATTGTCATTCATTAGGTGATATCGCTGTAACTGAGATCAAAACAAATTTAGAAATGGATACTTGCATTTCCCAACTCATCCTCACCTGTATCTCCACTGGTGGACCTGCTACCACTGTCACTTGGACCAGAGACTCCACTACTGTCACCCAAGGAACCCAGACTGTGTTGAATGACCCAGTGACTGCACAGTACACCCACACTCTGACTGTGACTGGGACTCTGGGAGGAAACTACACATGTACTGTGTCCAATAACAAGCCATCCAGTAAATCATCGAGTATCACAGTTAGCGGTAAGTACGGTGGTAATAGAGATGATAACAATACACATTGTTGGTTCATTTGGCTATTTCAGTTCCATCACCCCCAACTAATCTGACCCTGGAGCAAAATAATGAGACAAGCATCAATGCATCATGGAGTCCACCTCCCCAGTCTGCAAACATTACTGGATACAGAGTGTTCTGGACTCAGTGTGCCTCCTCTGACTGTATCAACCAACAGTGATTAATTCCTCGACAGTTGAAACACTACAGGCTTGATGGCAGGGCAGTGCTACAGTGTTTCTGTGGTTAGTGTCTCATGTCTCCCAAGCAATACTGCAACCCGCAATATAACTTTAGGTAATTTTCTTCCTTGTTGCTAAAAGTTTCTGTCTCACAAATTATATATTCTCTATTAAAGTTACTCATCCAGATAGTTTCAACATTGATGTGGCATCTACTAGCCATGGTTTCTCACTGATGATAAACCTTAGTAACTATGTAGAAAACGGGATCTATCGTATTATGACCAATGTGACTTGGTTGAGATTTTTGCACTGTAACAATGGCCTCGGAAGCTCTAATGTGACTGACCAGACATATGATGTGAATCCAATGAATCTAAGCATTACTGGATTAGTTCCTAACAGTGAATACAATATGACAGTGGTGGTAAGTAATGCTCTGGGAAGCAGAACAGAGAGTTTTTCTAATCAGACTCAGCCAGCAGGTACAGTCATTAACCCCTATGAAGCAAACGTTTACACATGTATTATTCTGCAGCACCATCTGCCCCACCACAAGACATAGTGGCAGTCAACCAGACCCTCTTCACCATCACCATCAGTTGGCAGCCTGTTGACTGTGCCCATCAGAATGGGAATATAACAGGATATGAAATACGATATAGGAAAAAAGACGGTGGAAATACCGAAGCAATGTCGGACATAATGGGTGCACATTATACCCTAACTGACTTGCAGCCATCAACTGCATACTTGATTCAAGTGGCAGCAAACAACACAGCTGGCAGAGGAGTTTTTGGAAACATATCAGCATCAACCCTATGTGAGTTGAATACTTTGAGGCATAATATTATGATTAGTTACCAAGTTCTTTTGTGTGCAGTTGAAGTTCATGTGATATCAACAACTTCAACTTCCATTAACATATCATGGGCCGAAGTTGACTATGAAGTCCTAATCACATGGATCAGCACTCTATCAAGCCATTGTACACAAAATATCGATCAAAGTTTAAAGAATGATTCTGTGAATGGGAAATCCTCTTATGTGATAGATGGTCTGAAAGTATTCACCGAGTATAACATCACACTTTGCATAAATGGCTCTATCTGTACTTTCAAGACTGTAGTGACTAATGCAACTGGTGTGTTCATTTCATAATCTTGTACGATTCTTAAAAATTGGTAATTCTTTCAGCACCATCTGCACCTCCAAAAGGAATGTCATGGGAAGGAAGTTCATCGACAAACATCACCATAAAATGGGATCCTGTGCCATGTGCTGATCGCAATGGAAATATCACTAGTTATGTGGTGATGTTCAGAGAAAATGGGAAGGAAATGTTCCATAATGAAACTACTACTGGAGTTGATATGGAGTTCACTATCACTGGGTTAGCACCATCGACTGAGTATGAGATTAAAGTTGCTGCTTTCACTGTTGCTGTTGGACCGTTCACTAATGAAAGCTTTTTTGCCAGCACCACAGGTAGCTATATGCATAATTAAAAAAATTGCACTATACCCTGCACGTTTGTGTGATAATACAGACTCACCAAACATAATTTACCATTGTACTGAATATCTCCTCCTATACCACAGCAGACACTAGAGAAGGTGGCAGTAATGTTGGTGGAGTAGTGGCTAGTGTGATAGTGTCTGTTCTGTTTTTTATTGGAGCTACTCTGGGCATCATTGCTGCTATCTGGCTAATGAGAAGGTGTAGATGTTCATTGGGAATTTTCTTCATACCTACACTCTTGTGTGTGCTCTGCAGGAAAAAGTCAACTATGAAGGGTCTTTTCTCAATTGGTCACTTTAAAGTCACCCGCAAACAAAGCACCTTGCCACACTCTAGAGATACACAAGATATTTCTCTGGAGCAGCTTTCCAGTAAGTCAATACATAATATGGGTCTGCCCTAAGACTAGTTAGTATCTTGTTCTCAGCTGGAAGGAGCTGGCAGGTGCACAGCTATCCTCTGAGAAAGATGAAGTCAAAACACACTGTTCAGTCTCACTCTGACAGTCCCTCACAACAGCCAGCTACAGTACAAGCTATACCCTATCTCTCCTATCTAGCTGATGAGGAGGTAGAGGAGGAGGAGGAGGAGGAGGAAGAGGCTGATCCGGTACCCAAGCCTTCAGGTAAGTTTCATACAAGACCAGTACCTCTGCCAGTGGCTCTGTTTGGGAACAATGTGGAGAAGAAACACACCAACAACAACCAGCCTTTCATGACTGAGTTTGAGGTAAGTCAAAATATGTTAAATCAAACAATTTCATTTTGTTGTTGTATGGATGTAGGCACTGGGTGATGGGGAAGGAAAGACTGTTACTGTAGCAAGGACACCACGTGTATTTTCTGCCAAAAAGAAC
>CASHTH010001738.1:0-14594 GCA_030341885.1 Geodia barretti
CCAAGAGTGATTATGCATCTTCGTTAATGTGCCTGCCTTACAAGCTACTTTGCACCAGCAAAACTACAGCAGGAAAGCAAGGTCTTCTTGGATGTATGTACACAGTTGGCAAAGCAAGGTTTAGAGATTATGCGTGATCTGCTGGTCTTCACATAAGTTTATCGCAGTAGACTCTCTTTAAAAGCGCCAGAGTTCTGAGACTCTCTTTGCTATGTATTAGTTGTGAATTCGAAGTTTCATCACTAATTGCCAGCTAGCGGCTTCTAGTTCTAAATAGCACATAGTCTTAATTGCGTTTTGGCATACTTACTTTAACTAAAACTGTATCAGTGACCAAAATCGGGCAGACACTATATAATGTGCATCGTGCAAACATAATTGTTCTGATGCTCTTTTCATTGTACAGTTCAATAAAGGTACATACACTAATAAAGAAATTGATATTCAATTATTAATCATGAGTATGAGGAGTAGATAAAATAATGCTATTGACTTAGGGCCCAGTTCGGTGCATACACTAATCAGGTTGCAACTTTAAGAGCAACGAAAATTAGTTCAAAGTTATTAGTAGTTAACTGCAGATGAAACTTTCTCTACTATATATGTAACTTGATCATGCAGATACTCCAAAAAAGTACCTAAAATCAGCCCTCAAGGATGGGTACATTCCCCACAAAGACGACGTGTTCCTTATCCATGGACCGGGAGGGGTGGGCAAGTCGAGTCTTATTGACCTGTTTCTTGGAAAACGGAGGCAGCTTATTCGTGTCAGCACACCAGTCGCAGAGGAGTCCATACACCTCTGTCCGGTCCGAGATGTGTCAACATCAACGTTCACCGACCAGTGGGAAATGGTGGACATCGACCGTCAGGCACGCATGGTAGCCCACACCAGTCGACATCTTCTTCACAAAGAAGTAGAAGAGGGCGTTACTACAGAGGACGAAGAGCCCTCTCTTACACCTGAAAATAATGTATCTAAAGATACCACCCAACATCAAAGCCAGCATGACAGGGAAAATCAACCCCCTAGTGCATTTCTAAAATCAAAGAAAGGTCTTCCCCGCTTGGCCTCTCGATTAGTTTCGAAGCTTAGCTCATTGCTTAAAAAATCTCTCACCAAGTCTCTTGGTGATGATCCAGAGCACATTGATATTCTCGTATCCCGAATTAAAGACAGCTTCCAAGAATTAATGCGCGAGCCGAATAAGGTACTTGATCTTGTGCTGCACTACTCCATTCGCCTCCTTGACTCGGGAGGGCAGCCACAGTTCCATGAAGTCGTCTCAATTGTCCTGCCAGCTGTTACGGGCATAATCTCAGTCTTCAAGCTGTCTGAACGCCTTGACGTCCACGGAGAAGTTGTTTTCTACGAGGAAGGAGAGCAGGCCAATGAGCCTTACGAGTCATACCTCACCAACGAGCAGGTTATTCGTCATGATTTGCTGGCCTTGCAGTCTGAAGCCTGCAACAAATCCTTTAACGAGATGCCTAATCTTGCTTTCGTGGGCACATTTCTTGATCAGCAGGATGCTTGCACAGACGAAACGCCTGACCAAAAAGATAAGTTGCTTCATTCAATTATCACAGAAATCCTCCCCGAAGAGCTTCAACAATGTATAATAAGCAACGGCGAATCACTGCAACATGTTACATTCCGGTTGAACACAAGAACGCCTAGTGCCCATGATTACGAGACTGCCGGACGGCTAAAGAAAGCTTTAACCAAGAAGTCACAAATAGAGTCCAAAAATATCCCCCTAAAGTGGTTTGGATTCGAAGTAGCACTGCAGAAACTAATGGAATCCCTCGGACGTCAGACTCTAAGTCTACAGGAGTGTGAATTTGTTGGCTATCATCTTGACTTCGATGGCCTATCGCTTATAGCCTGCCTCAATTACTTGCGTGAGCTCAACATTATATCCTTCTATGATATCCTTCCCGATGTTATTTTTGGTAGCTGTCAAGTGATCCTAGATAAAATTACGGAGATCATTAGGTACAGCCTCGAGTTGAAGAAAGGAAATCACCCCCTTAAAGGAGCAGATCGAAATTTCAACCAACAAGGCATCGTTTCGCTCGATATACTAAAGTCAAAAGCCTGCTCCAAGCACTATAACAAGTACTTCACACAAGAATGCCTGCTAAAAATTCTCCAGTCACTTTACATTATCACCAAAGTTGGGGAGGGAAAATACCTCATGCCTTGTGTTCTTGAGGTAAACGATATATACCCACCAAATCCTCCTGCAAATAGCATCATCCGATCTTCCTTTGTCCTCCACTTCTCAAAGAAGAGCCCGATGCTTGGAATTTACTGTTGCACCATCTCTTACCTTTTGACCAAAGCCGGTTGGAAGCTTTTAAGCAAGGGTGGAGAGGTGGTTCAGGTAGCTAGGAACAGCATCACTTTTCAGCTTCCTCAGGAACTTCCAGGACAACTCACTTTCCTCGATCCCCTCTCATCATACCTGGAAGTTGTAGTTGAGTTTCCAGACGTCGTTAGAACTAAGCATCGCACCATGCTCTATCGGGAAATCCGTGAGACTTTTGTCGTAGCAATAAAACAAGCAATGCAAAACCTTCACTATGAGGTTAGAACGCCTGAATTGTCTTTTCTCTGCCCCGTGCAAAGCTCGCAATGCTCCACCTTACCTCATTTCGCCAGAGCCAATTCCACTCACGGCTTACTCACATGTTCCATTAGTCCAGACAGTGTGACTAGTCCTATAACTCCCGACCAGGAAATGTGGCTTCCTGCTCCCCCAAACTGTGAGTTATCCTTCAATCCTAAAGAAACCCATAATAATGTTCTTTCATTATTGCAGCTTCACACCAAGATAGGTAACACACGAAAGAAAAAAGCTGCAACTGCACCGGCTTTAAAAGGTATGCAGTTGAACACAGTATGGCTAGTGTGTGTATTAATCCTTTCCTTTCTTTAGTCTCATCTTTACATCCAAGTTTGCCACAACTGCTTGCGATGGATTTGCCTCTGCGAGTCACAGAAAAGCTAGAGACATTTGGAACCTTCCTTCTCAACGATGAGACTGGGGACAAGATGGCTATAATGAGGGAGAAGTTTATGAGGGATCCAGAGAAGATCGCAATTGAGGTTCTCAGGGATTGGTTGGCAGGGAAGGGGGTGGAGGTGTCGTGGGAGAGCCTCATTGCAACTCTGAGGAAGAGCAAAGTCTTACTTATGGCTGAACAGATACAGATGGCACTAGACCAACTACCATCTTGAATAATGTAGCTTTTTGTGTCTTGTGGTTTTGCATTGCACTCCAAACAAATAAAGTTGTTTTTGCTTCTGTCTCCCTGAAATCTTATTGTCTTTAAATTAAGAGACTCCTAGCTACAGTAGAACCTCCCAAGAAGGGACACTCTGGGGCCAATGATTTTGTCCCTTGTAGAGAGGTCGTCCCTATCTCAGAGGTAATAATAATACAGTAAAAATATTAACATGGGTTGAAACAAGTGTAGAGGTCGTCCTTATCTCGGAGGGTCCCTTATCGCGTTATTGGATGTTCCACCAAAACTAGGCACTTTGCCATTGCGAATAGTGTGTATCCATGGGCCAGTACCATTTATACTGGCAACTTTGGAAATGTGTATATATGCAGGTGGTGTAACCAGGCAGAAAGAGGCTACATGACTCTGACCCACGTTGTCTCACGTTAAAGGGTTCTGGCAGAACCACCGGCTTCGCTGCCATCCTACCAATTACACCAATTGTAGTGTGGCTTCTGCGCCGTTCAACAGCTGCCTCAGATATAGCAATACCGATATCCGGTCGAGCACACATAATTATGAATTTTTATAGTAGTGTGTGAGTGTAAGGGGCGAGTTATATAGGGGAACAGGATAACATGTGGGTATGTAAGTCAGGGGCAGGTGAGGAATGTTCAGGGTTGCGTGAGACAACGTGGGTCGGAGTCATGTAGCTTCTGTTGTATGCTTGGTTACACAGGTGTGTCCTTTCTCATGTTACGGCTCAACAAGTGCCCCATACTAACAGTAAAGGTCCGTATGTACACATGAGTCAAAAGGCCAAATGCCTGTTGTTTCAGTGTAGCTATATACACAGTCATGTTTGCAAACTTTGATGGCTTCAATGATGGCATGATTGGCTAGCTATTTTTTCTATCCCGCTAGCTCTGTAAGACATAACGGGAATTATGACGTAGCCCTTTCCCTGGTCGCGATTGATTCACACCATTTCCTGCATGCATACAAAATCTAATGAGGTTGATTCACATCATTTCCCACACATGCATAGTAATCTCTTGAGGTTGATTCAAAACTGTCACGCGTATGATGTCGTTAGTTTTACTGCAACACAAACATTGTAATAATATACAAGACAGTGCATTTGCTAAAATCAGGAGATGTTCCATGATAGCTAACAGCAAAATGTTAAAGTGTGTCACGATCAGCTATATACCCTTCGCCTGACATTAGAGTCAGACCAAAACACCCAGTTAGAGCCGCAGCCCAAGGTGGGGTAGCCTTCAGATATATCAGTTTATCAAGTCCATGGAATCCCAGAGCCACTCCTGCATACATCCACTTCGCAAACTTTTTATGGAATATATCTACATAATATAGGTTGAAATCACTAGCTCTTTAGATAACACAAATCTTATCTGGCAGACCTGGACGTCCCAGCCACTGATAATTCCTTGTGGGCATAGATGCAACCACTGAACCATCTCCATTGTACAAGCTGTAAAATTTTCCAATTGATTCCAGTAGTGCCTGTTCATCTATACTCTCCGCAATTAGGAATTGAGAGAAATAATCATGTTTGGCTCTTAAAATGTCCACCTCTCTTCGTATCCTCTCCAAAACTGAAGACCATTAGAATTTGAAGGAACATATTATAAACCCCAAGTTTAACTCTACCTTCCGTTAAGTAGCTACAAAGTGAGTCAAAAATGTTTTTGAAGACATCATAACTTTTGAACTCATCCATCCGCACACCTCCAGCCATCATTTTAACTATTATACATGTCATATAACTTCAGTGTTGGATCAGCGAATGTTTTCACCAGATGAGCACACATACCTGTGGTTTCACTTTTGCTTATTTTTACAACACCACTCCTTACTCCACTTTCCTTATCTCTGCTGCTATTGTTTGTTTTACCAACAATAGCTTTGGGAGCATACAAACCTCATTGTTATTAATGACAATGACAGGGAGTAATGGCATGCATTCAGTAGGTAACAAAACTCACTGGTAAAAACACCTTTCTCGTCAGCCTACAATAAAATTATGATGTGTGATTCATATATATTTCCTACACACATGCAACCAACCTCAGAATAGGGGTCTGAAACAAAAACAACATTCAAAGGGCAGATGAATTTGGGAAGAGAATCTTCTTTGCCCGGTATACTTGGATCATCTAAGTTGATGTTATATACAATTCCAATAATATTATATTCATTGTACTGAACAAGGGGAAAAGGTTGCTTACTCAAGCAAAAACAAGGGTAAGATGCCGTTGGAAAATGGAAAATTTCAGACTTCATTGTCACAAACACCTTCTCGGACTCTGTGTGCATAAAGAGGAAAAATTAAGGATGACAAAATGATTGAAAACCACCTCCTTCATCTTCCTCCTCGACGCAATTGGGAGGTGTTACAACTGAGTTCTCTGAGCTAGTTTCCTCATGACAAATAGTTATTTCCTCTTGGAGAGTTGGACACATGATAACAGCTGGTCTAACACCATCTTCTGAACAATCACCATCGGTGGACATATTTTGCTGGGATATCCAAACATAATCATTACTGCAGTACTCCAATGCTTAGTGTACACATACCTTTCCTCCCCTATCCTCACTATTACCACTGTTTGTAAGGGTCTCATTGTTGGTGTTGATGTTTGTGGTAGGTACATTTCTATCATGAACTCCTGTTACCATTTCTTCCCCTCCACTACCCCCTCCCTCCTGACTTTGAGTCACGATACATTCTTCCTCCTGATCTGCCACTCCCCCATCACTTTCCAGCAATAGCACCAGCAGATACTTCTTGTGGGGTCTTAGACACTACATAATACAAATTATTCATTCAACATGAATATTGTATATTGTATATACACAGCACTGCACATAGCTACTGCAATGTTTTTTCCCGTCAGTATTGTACACAGTACTGCGCAGTATTGTACACTACACAGCACTACACATATTATAGCTACTGCAATGTTTTTTTGTTTGTGTTTAGGGACATATCCGTTCCTTTCAGTGTTGTAAAAAAACACCAACCCTTAAATACCCTTAACAAAAGCTGTTGTGTGTACAATTTTGCAAGTGTCTAATGATGCTTACTCTGTCATTGGCACACTAAGCATGTTGCTGTGGGAGTCTGGCACAAGGAAGCAGGAATGTGCATGTCTTGATCCTGCTCACCTGACATACACCACATTTACAAACTAGTGTATATTGCTAGATAGCTACCATGTTGTTGACGTGTGCCTCAGCATGTTTCCTCTTGGGACAGAATGCATGTTGTTACACCATTCTCATAGAAGTGTGACGAGTTCATTAGCTTACCACTGCCCTGATCTTCATCCTCCACTGAGTATTGCTGCACTGGGCAACCACTATCTCCAGCCTCAATCTCTTGCAGCTCCTCACCAGTAATGATAGGGTTCTCCTCTTGAAGCATGGAACAGCTCAGACTTCTTGGTGTATCTTGTTCAAGGCCAAAACAAGGTTCAGCATTCTGAGAATATAGTACTATTATGACAACAGGAATTGATGTGAAATTCATCATTTCACGGAAACAACTTACATCAATATTTGCATTGTCACATTGCATTTCACCATTGCAATATTTGCATTGTCACCAGTTGAGGATGTGTCATCCTGAACTCCAGGCACCACCACGTCAGCATCACAGCAGACACAATCCTGAGCTGTGGTGGCCATCTTACTAACACTCATCTCACTGGGTTGAGGCGGTGGGGCTAAAAAAATATATAATTATACAAACTATTTGCTTTGGAACCCAGGCCCTCTTTGTCTACTTGCCACTTTAATTGTATATCTCAGTGCATAGTTAATCTCATACTACATAAATGGGGAACGTTTGTGTTCAATGCCAACAGCTACTATATAATGCATCAGTCTGATAAGGAAGGTTGTGTGACAACGCTAGTAAAGCCTAGAACTTCTTACTACTTTCTAACCTTTTTTCATAGCAAGGCGTGCCAGCTCATCTTCCCCATTATCAGAGAGTACAACAGATAGTGTTTCCCACGATGGCACCAGTCTTCCCACCCACTGCTCCACACAGTCCTGCAGACAGGCCTCGTTCATCTCGTTGTTGGTGTCTATCTCATCAATCAGATCCTCATCAAAACCCAGACCCTCGGCTATCGTCTTCCAACGACCTGCCACTCCCATTAGTAGCGACATCACTGATTCAACTGTAGGGAGTGCTGGGGAGATAGAGAGAGTGAGAAAGGTTAAAGTGGAGATGTTTACCGTAATAGTTACCACGAAATATTTGTTTAAGATAAAATTCACGTTTCAGCAGCAAACACAAAATCATGAGTTTGTTGCAAATATTTCACAGGTAATGTTGCGAAATTTTTTCTTCAACTTAATATAATTATATGCAGACACAATGACCAAACCTCTAATAAGAGTTGTCTTGTGTGCACTCTGTATCCCTGTATAGTACATGTATAATGACAATGGTAGCCAATTACTTACACGGAAATTCAATTACTAACCACAGCCAGAGGAGTCCGTAAGAGGATTAGTGGTCTGAGGTACAATGCTAACATACGGCGATTCAGTCTTGGCGTCAATCCTCTTGATTTCTGGCCTATTGGCCGGAGGAGGTCCCAACTCAGCATATGGACACTGAGCCATTTTCTGGAGAGAGAGAGGATCACATAACACGAGTCATGTGACTACCACATGATTATCAGCTAACATCAGTAGCTCTGATGTTCAGTTCAGAATACTGGACTGTGGAGTCCAGAGGGAGAGGGGGTCGCGCTCCTAAGTACAACGGCACCACAGTGGCATATGTACTCCTTTCAGTGACCACAGATTGCTCTATCTCTTTTGTGGGATAGTCACCGCCGCAGCAATCAGAGAAACAGCACGCACACGACTGACAACTGCAGGAGTTACTACCACAGCATTCACGGAGAACTTGAAAGTGCGATTTGTGCTTGCGTCCATGAGACTAGAATAGAACCAATGATAGTGTGAAGTAGCTACTCTCACAGATACAAATACATACCTTTAAAAGTTTCATCCTATGGTGGAACACAATAATGTACACTATAAAAATTGTCAGGATCCCAATAAGAATGACGAGTGCTATTGTAACTCCGATAACAAATTGTACTTCACTGCCATCCTCCCCTAGAACATAAACAGTGATAGCTTTACCAGAAAAATCCATTTTGAAAACACTGAAACTGAAAGGCAGGGGCAAAGTGTACAAAACACATCAAATGCACACAGAGAAGGCCTGACACAACAACAGACAACTACATACACCATGATTCACAGCAAACACATGCACATACATGCTGACAGACAAATGTACATAGGGACGAAGTCATTTACAGACAAGTCTATAATACAGTGGAACCTCCGATAATGAACTCCCCCAACTCTCAATAATGAACTTATTCCCATGTACCAACTGGCTTTACCATTTTTACACATGCCTCTCAATAAAGAAAACCTCCGAATTATGAAAAAAATTGCTGTCCAAATATTTTCATTATTTGGAGATTCCACAGCTTTACAAATGAAAGACATAATTATTTACCGTCAATCTCTGGTGGAAATGATGGCTTCGGTGTTGGCCCAGCCGTAGTGGAAGGCAATTCGATGGTAGCCAATTTTGTGGCTGTCCTGCTTGGTATATTATCAGCAACCACTTTTATCACCTTCGATATAACTGCCCTTTCATCAATGTCATTAGTTTCTTCATCAGTTTTGATCATCAGGAACACAGCAAAGGTATAGTTCATTGTTTCAGCTCGGTTAAGCTGTATCTTGAGGGGAAGATTATTTTTGTGCATCAAATTCAGCGTTGAGTTGCCATGAGCTTTGTAGATGACAACAAATGATGCATTGTCTTCATCGTGAACACAATCAATAGTTACATCATAGCCGTTTTGAATTATGCTGGCTTTCATTGTTGGAATGCTTTCAGGGCTCTGGGTAGAATTATCTGTGAGTTTAAAATTACATAAAAATGTTGAGAAATTACTCATGTATCAAACCTTTCACCCCCACACAAACTGTGTCATAAATATTTTTATTCATGACTAGCAGAGCCTAAAGTAGCAAAATTATTTTCCCGGGATGACATAGGTATATTCTGCAGCCATAATGGATAAAGAATAGACAATTGCAGTTGCTTCCAGCTAGCTACATAAATTATTATGTAGTTAATAAAACCGTTGCCCTAAAAGTTCAGTTCAGATATCAACTAAGTCAGTCTCTTTACTGGATTTACCTGTTTCATTTAGTATTACGGTCTGCTCATCAAGATTAGCAGGATGAAGGTTAGGGAGTCCATTTTCTTCCAAATCATATGCATGCACTGTGTACCTTGAAGGCGGCATTGGAATTTTCTTCATGAAACTTTGGTCAGTTCCATTTCGCTTCAGCACAATAAAATTACTATGATGAAATGATTCAATCACCAGAAAACTTCCTCTTGCTCGAGACCCATTTATATATCTTCCTGTAACTTGGATTCCACCATCAACTGGCTCAGCATTGAAATTTTGAGTGTCAAATGTTGCTACGCAAAATCACAAAAGCCATTACTACATACACGAGAGCTTGTAGCTACATAGATACATAATATACAGACTTGTAATATTTTCTAATATCTTACTGAAATAATCTGAAGACACATTCTCCATCTTTCCATATTCTAATTCAGCATCGAACGATGCGGAATACTTTTGTTTAGCAGGTAGAGTAAATAATACTTTTCCTCCTTCATCACCGGAAAAATATCTTGTTTCTCTTCCAACCCCATAGTCAAAATAAATACTCGTCACCGCGTTAAAATCTCCCTAGTATAATCAATAAGCAATGAACACTGACTCACAAGTTAATATCTAGATGTGCATAACTTACAATGATGTTATATACAACATTGCGTTTGCTATCATTGGCAGCAGTTATGCTCTCTCTTGCAAATTTTATTCCTGAAATTATGAAATAAAATCCACTATTAGCATTGAGGGTATGGCTACAAAACTCACCTCCTACAGTAATACTGCTGCTTAGTCCTTGTCCAGCCCCATTCAATGGAACAACAGAGATGTTGTAGAGATGAAAATGACTGGGATAGTCAGGAGTGAAGGTGTAGTGTGTCTCAGTGATATTGATACAGTCAGTACAGAGGATGGCTGCTGTGTTGTTCTCATCTGTCACATTGTAGACCAGGACAGAGTACCAGATATCAGGATCAACATCAGTCACATCCAGAGAGAATGGAGCAGTCCAGGAAACAGTAACTGAGCTGGCATTGCTCATAACTCTCAAATCAACAACCTTTGATAGTGGACCTTAGCAAACATAAGTTGTCTTTGAATCGCAGGCATATCCACCAACAACCAATTTATTAACCTGCTGTGTGTTTGTATTTACTTTACTTTGAACAAGAGCATGTAGTATAATTATAGCTAGGACAGGTATGATGTCAGTGTCACTTTAAAAATCTTGGACCCGCCCTATGAATCACATTATTTATTTACCTTGAATAGTCAATGAAACCAAACCACTCCGGTCGGAAAAACCACCATTTATCAAGCACTCAACTACAGTTCCATTTAACTCAGCCCTTGCAGTTATTGTAAGTCGGTATTGAGGGTTCTCATTTTCAAGAGCGAGGAATGAAATATTCACATTTCTACGTAGCTGAAATGAGAGTTCATCTATAGGCACATTATTCATGGCCCAGCTATGGAAACCACCACTGATTTCACAACTGAAACTTGCTGTTTTATTTTCAAAGACGGTGATATTCCTTGGATGCTGGAGTATTTCTGGAGAGTTATAAAACGTTTTACAGGTTTTTAGTAGTGTATAGCTTCCATATATGTAGCTACCTTGGGCAAGTGAAAGAGACACCAGCAGAAACAAAAACATTGTAGATTTATCTGTTAACCAAGTATACAATAATAATTGATAGTTTTAGACTGTTGTATTTACTTACCAGAAGCCATTTAAGGTTGATACCACTTAAAGCCCAGTTGTATCCTGCACACAAATGTTATTGGCTAATTAACATAACCTATATAGTGTAATGAACGGCATTCGTCCGACAGCACACGCATTATTATAGTACTCTCAGACAAGCGTGGTGTGTGCCTGTACTTACTCGGTTCACCAAAAATGGCTACATTCTTCCGATTATTTGCCTATACACAGGGACGGGAAGGAAGGATGTTCACATCGTAAATCTTACCATAGAACCTAGTTAGAAAATGCTATGGCCAAGTCACGTAGACCATTGTGCTGCCCATGTAAGGTCTCTTCTTTTTTCCTCCTTTCTAAGTTGTGCTGCTGCAAGTCGCAATATACCATCCCAGTCAGCATAAACTAGCTACTTATTGTAATGTATGATTGTTGTAGGTCAAAAAGGTAATTCGTAGCCATCTGTTGCTAGTAACTCTAGCCATCTAGCTGAGAGTCAAGGTAATGTTATAGATACTCGTGGATCTTAGGCGCGCAATGCCATATGCCTCCGTTCATACGCCCATGAGTGGCTGAGAATGGCTTTTCGTTACCCTCACACTGGCGGTAGGCGTTCTTACGCTCCTCCGGCCCGCCACGACGGCCCCTCTCTAAACACACACCCACTTTGAAACAACATTAGGCCATAACTAGGCATGTCATTATGCCGTCCATGATTGCTCAAACTCCCGGGGGGCCGTTTTGACTCGTCTCGCGATCCCGGTCCATCCCAAGCGTGAGTCCAGGTTCCCCACACATAATTTACACAAATAATAGCAAATCGACAGTAATCATCATAGCTACGTCGACTGCGTCACACTCATTGAAACTCACAGAGACACACAGAACACGCTATTATAGCCACTTACCCTCGGAGCCACAACCTGTGAGAATTCACCCGCGAACGACTAGCTAGCTAGCTACACATCACGCGCGCATGACCTTGTGTCCCCATAATTATAAATGGAGATTAGTGTCATAAGTTCAGGGCCATTTTTCAAGGCTGCTATTTTCATGAGTGCACCATATTTTTTGCAGCAGACGCCATTTTCGTTTGCCTTTTTTGCACTGTCGCAACTTTTATCTGTATATATTTTATGTCGCTATTTTTTGAGTAGCTATCTGTCGCGTGCGGCCACCACACCCACCCCAGCCCTAATTAACTCCACCCCTTAAACTGCTAGGAGGTCAGACATAGGTAGGGATTGCGTCATTGTAAACGAAATTATGCTGACACAGCAATTTCTTCCCCGTCATGAATGACCACACCACTAGCAGTTGTACATTACACTTCAGGCACAGAAGTGATGATGTTTCTTGCTGGCTGTTTCTGTTCCCAGCTGTACTTAACTTGATTTGTCATGTGCACAGGCAACAGTATTAGCTAATGGCCTCTGTGTTCTGTGGCACATGCCTACTGTTCATGCCAGTAAGGAACTTCTCTTGAGGGAGTGTACAGTTATAGGAGAGACCGAGAAATCAATAGAAATCAATTTAGAAATACATAGGAAATCACTGGAAATCAGTAGAAATCACGCAGATATCTGAAAATCTCTTGAAATCATGGAAATCTGAAAAATTATGTGGAAATCTGGAGATCAGTAAGAATTCAAAAAATCAGTTAGAAATCACGGACTTTTAGAAATCTCTTACATCATAATGGCCTGTGTCGGAACCCTCGAAAAAGTAGCCATAAAATACATAATACGTATCGACAAAAAAGTAGCGACAGCGACGGCGACATATGGAATACTGTCTGAAAATTGGCGACATAAAATAGCGACATCAG
Organism: Geodia barretti; assembly: GCA_030341885.1. Taxonomy (NCBI): domain Eukaryota; kingdom Metazoa; phylum Porifera; class Demospongiae; order Tetractinellida; family Geodiidae; genus Geodia; species Geodia barretti. The sequence goes on from CASHTH010001738.1 coordinate 13,043, forward strand.
AAAAAAGAGCGATAAATGTAGCGACAGAGCCAAACGAAAATAGTGTCTGCTGCAAAACATAAAGTGCGCTCATAGAAAAAACAGCCTTCAAAATGGCCCCGAATTATGACACTGATCTTACCCTTCATAGGTTCATCCCTCCCTGGCTCCAGGTGGTGTCAATGAAACTCCCTGTCTGATCTGTGCAGCAAGATTCTCACTTCAAGAGCGTACTTCTGCAAGAGCATGCCCTCCCCCCAGACGATCCGACATACCTCAGACAAAGTGGTGCTGATACCGTTTATAGTGGATACCGGTGCTCCGGCCTTCATGTACCTCAGGACAGGTTGCTGGAACAGACTCGCTCAGCTGGGGCTATTAGAGGAGCTTCACGCACTTCCCCCTAACCCTTACCCTTATCAGCTGCGTGGGACTCTCTACAGAGGTTATAATCCTGTTTTCAAGCCACCCGCCACCCTCTTGCCACCAAAGCACGAAAGCGTCCCGCTGATCAATGACCACAGGCTCAACCTGCTTGGGTTGAGGGGTATAAAAGAGCTGGGAGGAAAGCTGTGTATGTGATGTCGGACCGGATATCTTTTCGACCTCATCAGACCCCAACCATGAAATAAAAATTATGTGACCTGCTCTGCGAAAAGGGCCCTTAAGTCGATGTTTTTACAGATATTGCTTGTATTATTGTAGATCCACCTTTTTTCCCTTTGGAACAAAAATGAAAGTGAATGCTTATCTAATTTTCAAGATATGCTTGTTTGAACACAGACCATACGAAATGAATAAAAATGTGAGAAACATGCTATAAAAATATCCGAAAACATATCTGAGCCATGATTGTGAACTACAGGCATACACTGCTCCGTAACTGCAGAACTGAAACATAATATATATAGGAGGTAAACTTGGTAAAGATAGAGAAAGAGTATGGCAACCTAATAGCACAATAAAACAAAAATCACTCATGCGTGCATTTACAGCATGTAGTGCTACCGCAAAATGTTGTTCATTGGGTTAAGGGCCCTTTTCGCAGAGAGCGTCACTACTTTTGTTTCTTGCACAAAAGCCAAGTATAAAATATCATGTATTTTATGCGTCTGGGCGGAGTCACACCCTTTGCTCTTGCGTGGGTGTGAACTGACAGACTACACCTCTCTGAACATGCTCTAAATAAAGACACAGAGAACAACCAAGACAGTACTCTATAATATTGGTTTGTGGCTTTTTTCTCTACTCTACGCTCTCGATTTTCCCATACTTTTCCCTAACCGTCTCTCTACCATTCCCCACTTATGTGGTCCTATATACCCGACCTAACCACTATGTTATCATTATAGCTTGCAACTGCACTATCTACCGGATTTGTAGTTAGTATAATACTTTTGCTTTGATATTGTAAGGCTTTGGACTACAAGAATTATTATGGCCCCTTTCTATATATTATACCACTTAGTGAAGATTACTGCAAACATAATTTTGAACCAAAATAGCATTCTTACAAGGAGCAGCATAAGCCACATTATGGTCAGTTGTGATATACTATTATCTTATATTCCGA
>CASHTH010001739.1:0-31809 GCA_030341885.1 Geodia barretti
TTTTGTCCTGTTGTTATTGGTGAGCGAAGCAAACAGCTCCCCCTTGCCTGCTGGACTAAATCTGTGTACTTAGCAGTCTTTCTGTCTGCAGCATTCACTTTCTCTCTCTGCAGGCAGCTGAGTCGTCACCTGGTGGGACTCTGGGTGACTGGGAACCCCACTGCTAATGCCCTCCTCCACAGAGTACTGGTATATACTCCACTCTTCCTTCTCTCTCTGTCCCATTGTATTCTGTTTAATACGTACATGTGAGCGTCTTCCCTAGCTCCACAGAATCTGGCACTCTCCTTCTCTCTCTCTCTCTCTTTGTCCTATTGTTGGCAAACAAAGCGAGCCTGCCTAGTTCATCTGAATGTATCTTTCTCTGTCTGCATGTGACGGGCACTGCACAGCACGACGTGTGTCTCTATAATATCCTACAGCCGCTGGGTCTAATGCAGTGCTATAGTACGACGTGTGTCTCTATAATATCCTACAGCCACTGGGTCTAATGCAGTACTATAGCACGACGTGTGTCTCTATAATATCCTACAGCCACTGGGTCTAATGCAGTACTATAGCACGATGTGTGTCTCTATAATATCCTACAGCCACTGGGTCTAATGCAGTACTATAGCACGATGTGTGTCTCTATAATATCCTACAGCCACTGGGTCTAATGCAGTACTATAGCACGATGTGTGTCTCTATAATATCCTACAGCCACTGGGTCTAATGCAGTACTATAGCACGATCTGTGTCTCTATAATATCCTACAGCCACTGGGTCTAGTGCAGTACTATAGCACGATGTGTGTCTCTATAATATCCTACAGCCACTGGGTCTAATGCAGTACTATAGCATGATGTGTGTCTCTATAATATCCTACAGCCACTGGGTCTAGTGCAGTACTATAGCACGATGTGTGTCTCTATAATATCCTACAGCCACTGGGTCTAGTGCAGTACTATAGCACGATGTGTGTCTCTATAATATCCTACAGCCCCTGGGTCTAGTGCAGTACTATAGCACGATGTGTGTCTCTATAATACCCTACAGCCACTGGGTCTAGTGCAGTACTATAGCACGACGTGTGTCTCTATAATATCCTACAGCCGCTGGGTCTAATGCAGTGCTATAGTACGACGTGTGTCTCTATAATATCCTACAGCCACTGGGTCTAGTGCAGTACTATAGCACGATGTGTGTCTCTATATATCCTACAGCCACTGGGTCTAATGCAGTCTTAAAGCAAACCAGCGCCCGCCCGCCCACCCCAGGGTACACTCCCTGGCAACGAGCAACCGCCCACTGGGGCCGTCCCTCTCCCGCCAAAACTCGTCGATCAGAAGCACGATGTGTGTCTCTATAATATCCTACCAGCCACCGGGTCTATGCAGGACTATAGCACGATGTGTGTCTCTATAATATCCTACAGCACTGGGTCTCGTGCAGTACTATAGCACGATGTGTGTCTCTATATAATTCTACACGCCACTGGGTCTAGTGCAGTACTATAGCACGATGTGTGTCTCTATAATATCCTACAGCCGCTGGGTCTAATGCAGTGCTATAGTACGACGTGTGTCTCTATAATATCCTACAGCCACTGGGTCTAGTGCATACTTATAGCACGATGTGTGTCTCTATAATATCCTACAGCCACTGGGTCTAGTGGCAGTACTATAGCACGATGTGTGTCTCTATAATTATCCTACAGCCACTGGGTCTAATGCAGTACTATAGCACGATGTGTGTCTCTATAATATCCTACAGCCACTGGGTCTAATGCAGTACTATAGCACGATGTGTGTCTCTATAATATCCTACAGCCACTGGGTCTAATGCAGTACTATAGCACGATGTGTGTCTCTATAATATCCTACAGCCACTGGGTCTAGTGCAGTACTATAGCACGATGTGTGTCTCTATAATATCCTACAGCCACTGGGTCTAGTGCAGTACTATAGCACGATGTGTGTCTCTATAATATCCTACAGCCACTGGGTCTAATGCAGTACTATAGCACGATGTGTGTCTCTATAATATCCTACAGCCACTGGGTCTAATGCAGTACTATAGCACGATGTGTGTCTCTATAATATCCTACAGCCACTGGGTCTAATGCAGTACTATAGCACGATGTGTGTCTCTATAATATCCTACAGCCACTGGGTCTAATGCAGTACTATAGCACGATGTGTGTCTCTATAATATCCTACAGCCACTGGGTCTAGTGCAGTACTATAGCACGATGTGTGTCTCTATAATATCCTACAGCCGCTGGGTCTAATGCAGTATCTCAAGTCCAATGAGAAAGTTCCGGAAGAGGCAGACCGCATGCACGTCAGAGACAACCTCAAGGCTGTACAGGTATGTAGTGCAATATCCCCTTCTGTCGTCTTTGTTCCTTCATTCTTGGTTAGCCACTTTCTATTGTACAATTCTCACCTACCTGTCTCTCTGACAGTCACCAGAATCCATGTTGGTTGGTAATTGGTGGTGAACCATGTACAGTGAGAAGGTCCCTCTGAAGAATAGTTAGCCGGCCACTTACTAATACATCAGTATCATTATTGGACCGTGTCCCCAAAGTGTCCCTTGTTCAGCAGTTTCACTGTATAGGTAGGGTGACAAGTATGTTGTTTAAAGGAAACATGTCAGTACATAATGGCTGTAGCAATTAGGGCCAAGTGCAAACATGCAATTATTTTTAGTAACAGTTTCTAAATTTAGCCCTTACGTATATACTGTCGCATTGCCTTTACCGTCCCCTCCCTTGGCCCCAGACCCTGTCCAAGCGAAGGATCAACAAACTGGAGTTGACACTCATCCACTGGCGAACCAGACTTCGCTCCAAACCACAGAGAGACACAACTGCCCAGCGACCGGTGACCCTGAGGAAGAGACGACAACAGATCAAGACGGAAGATAACTGGCCTCTATTCTACTACCAGTTCAACGAGGACCACTCGCTGTCTACCCTCATCTGGAACTACAAGGTTTCTACAATGTTTTTAACAACGCACCTACATCTTTTAAAACACCCGATTGATGTGTGATCGATTTTTTGGGAAAGGTTTTGTTTGTAGTGGTTGGTATGAATGCTGCGTCCAAAATGCAGTAGATACCATCTGTACTCCATCACCATAATACCGGCCATTGCAGTACAATTACTATGTATACATGTATTGTGACTTGCGTGGGCGGATCAAAGTTGCCGCGCATACTTTTATTTTCCGTATTGTAGTCGCATTCAATATGGCCAATATTGAACGTTCAATACAAAAATTAATCATCAGCATCATACACATAGTGTAGACAAAAACTGTTCTGTAGAGGCTGTAGAGGCGAGGGATGACTGTTCTGTAGAGGCTGTAGAGGCGAGGGGTGGCTGAGGCGACCACACCCCTTCATTCAGCTGCCAGTGGCAAGCGAGACGGTGGCCGCGGCACACCGACCGGTCAAATGGCCCAGCGACCTATGAAACGAGTTTCTCTGAGGAAGAAAGAGCCACCATCACGACCTTGTTCGATTACGGTAGCCTCGAGAACAGAGAACTCACTCTAGAAGCCAGCAAGTGCGCACGTGCGCATGGGTAGTAGGCTACGCAGTCGTATTTCTCTCGCTGGAGGTCGACGACTGCTACAAAGTCACAATAAAACACATAATGTGCGTCCTATCGTTCTATACATGACTAGAAAAGTCGACCACACCCCCGTTCCCATAAATCACATATAGAACTCTAAACGCACATTATCTCTTACTAAAAGCACTCCTTATACATTCACTATGGCACTACAGCGTGCCATACCCACAAGCTAACTGGGTTGGTAAATTTCTTCACGAAATGTTGCTTTGGGTGATTGAGTGGGTTTTAGTTGTCGGTTACCTAGTTTCCGCATCCAAAAGGGCAAACAGCTCACATCAAGCGCGAAAACGAGAAAAGAGAAAAGCGAGAAGAGAGACAGAGAGCGAGACAAGAGCCATTAGCCTCTTCCCCATCTCCCCTCTCTCCCCTCTCCCCTCTCCCATCTCCTCTCTTCCAGGCTACCTAAGAGAGCTCACCAAACTGAACGTCCAGTCCAATCGCATCACTAGTCTCCCCAGGGGCCTCGGGTGAGTCCGTTACCATGGAAACAGTCACCACGGTGATGTTACATAACCACCCCATGTCCAGGTTGTTACTGAACCTCCAACACCTCAGTGCAGGCGAGAACAAGCTGAGATAGGATACCAGCTGAGATAGGTCTGCCCCTCCCCTCTTTCCATTCCTCCCTCCCATCCTCCCTCCCTGCGTATATACCTCACTTTTTAATTTGCCAGCAAAGTCAGCCTAACTAGTCGTCTGGATGCCTGATGACGGGCACTCCTATACCGTAATATTCTACGTCATTCTACATACCCACATAGATTGAACGGCTCGCACTCACTCGCCAATAATGTGTTCCTTCGTTCTAGTATACATTTCCTCCCCTCACCCCACCCCAGGTACTCTGGAGAACCTGGAGGAGCTGTACATCAACGACAACCCCAACCTGCAGTCCCTGCCCTATGAACTGGCCCTCTGCAAGAAGCTTGCCCTCATGAGTGTGGAGGGCTGTCCGCTCACAAGACTCCCTCCACACGTCGTCGATGGGGGACCCTCCTCAATTATCCAGGTACTTTATCGCCTCAGTTTCTGTGTTAATGAAGAACACACAATACTGCATATACATAGGTTTGTTGCAGTATGGCTACTATATGCCTGGACACTGCCTGGTGCATTCTTATTGGCTGTTGCACGTCAAATATACTAAAAAAGACGCTCCAAATAAAGGACATCTCTATAAGGGACACTTCGTTCTGCCTCGTGTATATACATTAGTGCATCTCTGGGAATTCTTCCAAAAAAGGACGGCCTCTGAATAAACAATGGCCTGAAGTTGGTATTCATAAACTACATTTAGGGTGTTTAGCCTAGTTGAGTTATAATTATTGAGCTTGCATGGAAGTTAACCCTTTCTTTTATATACCATCTCCTCTCTCCTTCCCTCTTACAGCATCTCAAGTACCAGGGTCCTTATCGTGGCCTACACTGATTTGAACTTTGCACCTGTTGCCATGCCTACTACTGTGTGCATCACAACAACACGAAATGATATTATTTTGTTATTGAGTTTGTAACTATCTATTCTGCACCCTTTTGTTTAGTTAGTTTTTCACCCTCAAATAGTACTTTTTGTACCGCTGGTGTGCGATTCAATCATGTAACATGTCCATTTGTTAGATACATACATGATTATGATCGATTTCTTGTTTACTGCGCATGCCTATGGATAGGATGCTGTGTATTGTATATAACTCCTGCTACATATTATTGTTGACACTTTACCTAAACACCAGTGGGGTCCACACTCCACTCTTTGGACTTATTCTTTGGGCCAATAATAGTTCAGTGTAACGTAAAGAGAATAGTTCTAACCATTAAGCGTAATGATGACGTAATATTCGCAAAGAGCTTCATGATTAATTCATTTTTAAGGGCTGGGGAATGAGTTATGCACACAGGGGAGAACCACAGAAACGACAATCGACTTTATGCGTCATTCCACTTAGTTATTGATTTTCTCGACTCCTTTTTTTCACTCTGCAGCAGCAGTTCTCGCAGCTCTCTATCCTTGCAAGAATACAATATCATCTGCTTGGTCGTGATACAACCCGTCAGCCGGGGACGACGAAGTTGACTGTTTAGTACGCATGCGCATGGGCTGAGGCTGGTCCAAGAGTTTGTGCGAGTGTCTTGACCTTCGTACCTTCAAGGTTTCACGTGAGTGTAGAAGAGATTCATGGACGTTCCTCTACGAAGGGTGTTCTTGACTGTCAAGCCATAGCCTAGCTAGCTGCGAGTAAACTGAGCTGATAAGCTTTCATCTAGTGGCTTCCCTGGCCTCCTCGCGCAGGTAGAGAGTGTGTGGAGGACCGAGGAGCGGGGAATGGCGCAGGGGAACGAAGACGTGGCCAAGTTCTACTGCACCAAGCACTCGTGGAGGGGCAAGTGAGTCTGGCGAGGAGGGGGCGGGTGGCTGCTGGGGCAGCTGCGTGCGCGCAGGAGGCTCGCTGAGGGCCGGGGAGAGAGTTGGGGGGAGGGAGAGGGGAGGGGCAAAGTGGATTAGTGCAGTTGTGTGGGTGTGCGTGCATGTGATAGTGTCTGCGAGCAGCGCATTAGAGACAGACAGCACAACCACTCAGGACACCCTGTACATGTCTACGATGCATACACACAGACGATGTGTGTGTGTCTAATACCAGTAATCAACCCACTTTTCCCTCGCTAATGTGAGGGGGAGAGAGGCAATCACTTCTCCTTGAGAGCCCCTTGACGTTTAGGCTAACCTTTCATTGCACACAGGACAGGGCTTTCGCCACCTCTCTTTGTAATAAATATCCATTTGTCATTATAAATGAAGGAGTGATATATTTAGAGTGAGCTAGGTTCGAATTGACCAATCAGACTGCCAAAAAGGCCGATGTTTACAGTTCCTGTAGTAAACCTCGACGGCTGGCCCTCAGGGGCACCACAATGGTGGACTCTTGGCTTTCTACTGCACATATATAGTTACCTTGAACTAACTAACTAACTTATATGTACATCATCTCCCTTGACCTTCTTGATCTGGTGTGTCTGTGCTATAATGTACAGGTACAAGAGAGTGTTCTCCATAGGGACCAAGGCAATCACTACATACAACCCCAACACTCATGAAGTCACCAATCAGGTGAGGGGACGTGAAATATCCAGCCAACACTGGTAGACAACTCATGTTCATCTGTTTCCGTTGAGAAAGAATGCAACACTATGCAGTACTGTAAAGGCTCACAAGGGAGAGTATATGGGTCATTGGTCTGGGACCTCCCGATCATACTTGCTCTCTCTCCCTCTCTCTCCCTCCTCCCTCCTCCCTCCCTCCCTCCCTCCCTCCTCCCTCCCCCCCTCCGTCTCTGTCCAGTGGTGTTACAATGAGTTTTGTGGGGGTATTGCTCCTAGTCCCAAGGCCAGCAATGAATTCATCATCACCATGAAGAAAGGTATGCTACACCACTTCATCTCCACTAGCCTGGTTTTGCCTACTCTTTTATTCAACTATCCCTTGATTCATGCTTCCTGCACGATGGAATCCCCTCATATAAGGACACCTTTCCCCAAGAACAGCTCTTTGTATGCAAATTTAACCCCTGAAAGTTCACTATAATATGGATATATACTTTCTTCTGTCCCACTGGTGTCCCAATTGGTTCCATGTTGTCCTTTCCTCAGGAAGGAAGACTCAGCAGATGACCTTCTCGACTGAGTTCAGACCTGAGGTCCTCACTCGCACTCTGGTCAGTCCACACCTCTGCATCTCATTGACTTCACATCCCTCCCTCCTCCAACTCACTTCTTGCTCCCTCCCTTTCTCTGCTCCCTCCCCTCTTTGTAAATGGGCACACACACAAGCACCTCATTACCATAATTATGTAGTTCATGACACCCCTCCCTCTCTCCCTTCTCCCTCACTTCCCCTCTTCCTCCTCCCTCTCTCCCTTCTCCCTCACTTCCCCATTTCCCCTCTTCCTCCTCCCTCTCCCCCTTCTCCCTCACTTCCCCATTTCCCCTCTTCCTCCTCCCTCTCCCCCTTCTCCCTCACTTCCCCATTTCCCCTCTTCCCCCTCCCTCCCTCCCTCACTTCTCCCTTGCTCGCCCTCTCACACCTCTTTCCCCCCCTCCCCTTCCCTCCTTGTCGGTGTGTGCAGATGTTCAGTCCGTTGTTCTGTGAGCAACCTCGAAATGAAACAGACAAGGTCAGCTATACATCCTTTGACTCCATACTTCCCCTAGTATGACTCCCTCTATGGTGTGTATATGTGTACAGAGGTTTGATGCAGCCAAGTTCCACTGGGACGAGGCCAAAGTCAAGGTCCTCCTAGTGGTGAGTGGAGAGAACGAGCTAGGCCTACAGAGTCCCTAGCCCTGGATTCCCTCCTTCCTCTTCCTGCCACCCTCTTATGTAAAACCTCTGAATATGGGGCACCTTTGGGACATTATAAGTGTCCTTTATTCAGGGCGTCCCTTTTTTGCATGCACTGAAGTATTAGTGTGGGGCAGAGGGCAGTACCAAGTGTCCTTTATAAAGAGGTGTCCGTTATTTGAAGGGTAAAGTGTTAGTATGGGGCAGACTTTAGAGAGGTGTCCGTTATTTGGAGGGTCACGTGACTAGTTTCCATTCACTCACTTCTTTCTCTGCCCTTCATCGTTTGTCTTCTCTGGCAGGTTCGCAGGTACTGTGTGAGTCAGGTGGACATCACTGGCCACACTCTCACTGACTACAAGTACAAAGACATCGAGTACATGGCAAAGGTTCAGGTTACACTATACTCTCACCGTGTTTTGTCCCTAACTGATGGGAGAATGAGTAGACCAAACAACAGTGGTGTGGGTAGAGTGTGGCAGTGTGGAGTGTAGCTTGCTAAGAAAATGTAAGACAGTGTGGAGTGTAGCTTACTAAGAGAATGTGAGACAGTGTGGAGTGTATGATGTTCATACTGTACATCTGACTTCTTGTGTCATGTGTAATGGTGTTCAACAGGTTGCAGATCATCCGGGAGCCTTTGTTGTGGCTGCTGGCGGATTTGGACGACTGGTGAGTATGTATATAGAATAAGCTGAACACTTCCTTCCTCTCCCCCCCCCCTCCTCTTCCTCCTACCTCCCCTCCCTTCTCTCCTTTCCTCTCCCTCCCTCCCTTCTCTCCTTTCCTCTCCCTCCCTTCTCTACCTCCTCCCTCCCTCCCTCCCTCCTATCCCTCCCTCCTCTCCTTCCCTCCCCTCCCTCCCTTCTCTACCTCCTCCCTCCCTCCTCTACCTCCTCCCTCCCTCCTCTCCTTCCCTCCCTCCTTCCCTCCCTCCTCTCCTTCCTTCTCCCCCTCCCTTCCACAGCACATGTTCCTGACAGAGCAGAGAGATGATGTCATGAAAGCCATAATCCTTGCCTCTCGCAGCAACATTGGATACGAGATAGCGTCAGTCACTCTCACACTCACTCCATTATATGCTGCACCACTTCTTACATTCTGTTGTCTGAGGTCAGGAGAGGTATATGTGTACATACATAGGAGGAATGTGAAACCAACAGGCGAGCTCATTGTCTGAAGATTGGGAATTTAACTCGACCGAAGTAATTCTTCCTTCTCTCTCCTGACCACAAACAACTTAACATACACTCATCTACCATTACCAAAGGGATAAGATTGTCTCTTCCCCTCCCCTCTCCTCAGTGTTCACAGAGACCTCATCACACAGCATGACTTCCTGGAGAGGAGACTCGGCAAGTACAGGTATGACCTAATCCCATGGCCATCATTGTACACATACCACTGGTGCATGTAGATTTCACTTATCAATCCACACACAGTTTTCTCATTTTAAACAAGTAAATGAAGTGAAAAATTGTTCCCTAAGTGGGGAATATACAAAAATTAAAAAAATCGGTGTCTCTCATTTAACTGCTCTCCTTCCTGCTTTTTCACAGTGATGATGACTCCATTACGTCACTTACAGAGTTCAAAGTTCAGAAACACACTCCTAGATACCTGGTCAGTGGGTGATGATGTAATGTCGTGTGATCATCACATGACCATCATGTGTCAGGAGCCGGCTCCGAGGATCCTGGCCTCTCAGAGAAGCTGTTATAATAGAGAGAGACCCCTCCACTTACATTGTCGTTACCATACGACCACTCAGTGAGGTACAGTGTATATGTATGTATAGAGATGTTGTTAGTCTGATTGATCTGTTGGTGTCTGTTGCCATGGTGATGTATGTGCAGGTGTTTGCTCTGATTCGCTCACACCAATGATCCCCAGAGGTTCAGCATTGAGTACGTCAATGGCATCGTCAGGAAATACAGTGCTACTGAAAGGTGCGTTTCTCTTCACCATGGAAATTTGAGCAGTATAGTGGAACCTGACACCAATGGGACCAAAGAAGTGCCCATGATAAGTTGGTGTCCTTTTCAGGGGTTATTGCATGCAGAATCGTAAAGAAAAAAGTTTCCTCTTTAGAGAGGTGTCCTCGTTTTGGGGTATCCTTTTGGAAGAGTTACACTGTGTGTGTAATGTTTGCTTAGACTTTCGTATACACATCCACCTCACCCCCCTCCCCTCTCTCCTCCCCTCCTCCCCTCATCCCGCCATCCGGCTCTCTCCCCTCCTCGCCCCTCTCCCCTCCTCTCCTCCTCCCCCTCTCCCCTCCTCTCTCTCTGTCACTGCCAGAGATGCCCTGCTGTGCAGTATCCTGGATGGAGTGAGGGCCAGTGGGAACAGAGACGTCTGTGTGAAGATGACACGCACCAACCGAGGCCAGAGACTGGGGCCACTCCATCTGCCTGTGGAGGAGGAGGTAGAGAGCCAGTACCTCAAATACCTCGTCAACACTCCTCCATGTGAGTCATGTGACCTTTCCTGTGAGTCATATGACCCTCTGTGTGAGTCATGTGACCTTCCCTGTGAGTCATGTGACCCTCCATGTGAGTCATGTGACCTTACCTGTGAGTCATGTGACCCCTCCCTGTGAGTCATGTGACTCCTCCCAGTGAGTCATGTGACCCTCCCTGTCAGTCATGTGACCTTTCCCTGTGAGTCATGTGATCTGCTTTGAGTTACAATGTGATCCTCGATGTACAAGTGTGGCCTTCCCTTGTTAATCATGTGATCCTTCCAGTGAGTCATGTGACCTTCCCCTGTTAATCATGTGACCATTTCAGTGAGTCATGTGACACCCTCTATGACTCATGTCACCACAGTCATGTGACTCTCAAATTATGGTCGTAATACTCTGTCTATAATACATTTCTTGCTCGATTCTATGGTAAACGTGCCTCCTATCCTCATTCTCTTACCCCCAGCGGTGCAGTTCCATGAGGCAGTGGAGAAGTTCAACTCCAACGTGGTTTACAGTGGCCTCAACCATGCAGTGTCTTCTGAGGTCGGGCATTCGTGAGAACCCCTTGTCGGTTTCATGTGAAATTTGCCGTTGATTCTCACGTCTCCCACTGTTTTCAGCCCTCTTGGCCATAGGGCATAAATTTGTCATGGGCTCTAAATTTCGAGATTGTAAAAATCCCTATCCTGGTAAAATACATAAAATACATGGAACTGATGGCTTTGATGCAGTATTCCACGAACTTGGTTTTGGTATATACACATTCAGTTGAAATTTCAGCTTCTCTTCTTTCTCCCCCTCCACACCCTCCACTACCCACACACACCCACACACCACCACCCACACCCACATACACCCCACACACACCCCCCTCCCCCTCCACACACATCCTCCCCCCCCCACACACACCCCCACACACCCCCTCCCACACACACACCGTCTGTACTCAGGGTATGTTTCAGAGAACAGGAGAAGCTCATCAAAGGATCCCTCACACCCACTGCTGATGAAGGAAGGAGACCAGAATTCCCTCCCAAATGACAGACTAGAAGAACAGTTCCATGCCCTCAGAGACTAGTGGCCTCCAAGGCTGGCTACGAGGCCTTCACCTCCCTCACCAAGTGAGACGCTACCCGTATTGCTGGACATTTACTAGGGAGAACACTTTAGTAATTTAATAACCAACAATTTTGCAGGTGCTGGTCCCGCAATACAAATATCCCCTCAATTTTCACAGATGAAATTGTCATTGACTGTTCAAAAATTGTGAAATTCACCCCCTCAAATGTTTCGCACTATGCGGTGTGTGTTAGCTATGTATGTAGTCCTGAACTTGCTGCTACTGTATCTTGGCTGTAAGTGCATGTGATATGCTATGCTTACTCTGGTAGACTTAGCACACCGTACCTATTTCTCCTTGTCTATGTATGTACGGTACCCTCTTAGTTTGACAGCAAGTAGGGCAGCAAGTCCATTAAATCGACATATCGTTTGAGACTCAGTGACTATACACTCTTTAGGACTTCAGTGACACATTATATGTATACGCAAGCCCCGTTTACACGGACAAAATTGAATCGGTTTGGAAACTGCTTTACAAATCGCGTCCCGTTTACACATCCCATTTCCCATTCATGATTTAGGCTAAATTGGTTTACGAACTGGTTCAAACTTTCCATGTAAACGGGGCTGTAGATGTCAGGACTACAGTCGCACATATACATATACAGTACGTAGATGTCATGGCGAGCTGTCTACAATTACACTTGTTTTCATCCGCCCATCGGTTGCTCATGGAAATGAGCGCCAAGGGGGAACACACATACATACATACATACATACTTCAGTAAGCGCAGTTTGAACTCTATCATATTTAGCAAACACATTTTCATGTGCGAGTAACCCATACCCCCTCTCTCTCTCTCGTCTCAGTTTCAGGGAGATAGTTGGGAAGAAGGTGGTTCGAGCCCTCCGCAGGAAGGACGACGGGATCAGCCATGCCTCTGTGGACTTCTTGTGCGCCCTCATGCAGCCCATGCACGACAACTACGACCTGAGACAGGAGCAGATGAACAAGTCCTCTCTCCTCTCCAGCAAACCGTTCCTGGAGATGGTGCTGGAACCTCTCAAGACACACGTGGTGAGTAAGACCACACCACTGGTATATGTAGAGCTCACTGCACTCTAGTGGACATAATTCTCTGATTTTGGACCCAGTTTACGAAAGGCCAACATTTATACTGTAGCACAACTTTGAAGTGTGAGACAAAAGTCTGAGGCAACTTCAATGTATGAGTATGTATGATAGTCCATGCAACAAGTTGCGTGCATTAGACAACACTCCTCCTTTCAAGCAACATGTTGCGTGAACCATCGTACCCATACATTGAATCTTTTGTCTCATGCTACATAGTTGCTCTGTGTGTATGTTGGCCGTAAGACACCAGGGGTAGAATCTCCACTTCATTTCAATGCTACGATAGCCCTATATTTGCTACACCAAATGAAAAGCACTGAAGTGCAAAACCTCGGCGCATTGTGACGCGCACGTGTAAGTAAATGCATGTGCCGTACCACTAATTGATGGGCTCGGTTTAGTTTTAGCTGTTACTCGTGGTCTCTGGCCAGCTCGCGCAGAGTCTGACGCGGGCTAACTACACTACTAGATAGCATGTGAGAGGCGATAAGTACACGCCCTGTGTTGCATCTTCTGGTGCCTCTGAGGTACGCAGAGTGCGGATCGATAAGACCGTGATAGCTATCTCGTCCGTTGTGTATTTGCATATTGGATTTTTTCGCGCTGTAGCTCTGCAACGGAGCAGTTTCAGAGAAAACCGCACATATTTTCTGACCTTCATTTCCCGTTAAGTAGGTCGTATACTTTGTGAAGCGAACAAACACCCGAGAAGTGGACAGACAGACAGACAGACCCAACTACCGTAACCCTCGCTGCGCATGCGCGCCGAGGGTTAAAAACCCTATCCTTGACCCACTATAGATTCCCTGAGTGAAGAGTGTGTTGTACTAGGAGTGAGACTAATGTCTCTTGGGCACTTCACCTCTAGTAGAAATGATGATTCTCCCATTGTTAGACCCAGTTACGAAGGCCTACTTACTTTAATATGTAATTAGGAGTGAGAGTGATGTAATGTTCAGTGGATAACAGCCAACGTTTATTTCTCCACAGCAACTTGGGACAGGAGCACTGGTAGTCAGCTCCATCCTCGATTTCTTCACATTTGCCGTCTGTCCTCCCTACAGGTTTGTACTGTACATACAGTATAATATATACACACTACAAGGAAATGGTAACATACGTATGTAAGGGCTAAGTTTACTAAGAGGATGTGACATTAAAGTTACTATCTAATTCAGGCCTTATAGACTGACACAATCCCGTTAAGAACATATTTACTTATCAGAATAAAAGGACTAATATTTAAATAGTACAACTTTAACGTCACTTTCTGTTTACATACATGTACGCTGTACATGTGGTATGACTAATTGTACTGATGTGTGGTATTACATCTCTACTTTCAGTGAGACAACTGAAGCAGAGAAGTTTGACATGGTTTTGGAGCTCATTTCTGGTCTGTCTCCATTATTATTACATATATTCAGTACATATCTCCATTATAATACATACATAGAGTACATCTCCATTATATTACATACATACAGTACTCATTCATCTGTATAATCAATTGTTATTTTCCCTGTAAATATACATACTCTCCCTACTTTACAATAGTCATGGTTTATTGAAGGATGCTGCACACATGGAAGTTTACAATAAGTTTACCACTGGTGTGGTGAGTATAATGTTAAATATTCTCTCCCTCTGCAGGTCTGGGAAGAACAGTGTTCAAACTCTTTCAGGTATTAAATGTAATATGGAGGAAATAAGGTTTGAACATTGCTTTGCAAGTTGAACCACATACACCTACAACCTCGACAACCTGCTGAGCTCAGCTAGTTGAGCGCTCACCTAGACTGCAGACTGTCCTGGGTTCGAATCCCACCCAGGGCAACTATTTTTTTCTTGTAGTTGTGTAGTTTTATTTATCTTTGCCATGCAGCCTGTTGTTAACACATGTGTAAATAGCTCTTTACATTTGCTCAGTCAATCTTTATTTATTTTCTCTTCCTCAGCACCCTTCTCTGGCCATCGTGAAGGCTGCTGGACTCATCATGAAGGCCATCATTGAGGTGAACATTACATCATCATTACATCACTGTCTGTCCACGTGTGTTGGGTGTGGTCTCGCCAGGAGGGGACGCCGGAGATGGCGAAGAAGATGCAGGACCTGGCGCTGGCAGAGGGAGCTCTCCCCCGGCACCTCCACACCTCCCTCTTCACCGCTTCCAGCGACAACAGACTCCTCACTCACAGGTCAGAGGTCAACTCCTGACCACACCCCTATATTGACATGCGTAAGGCTAGAGCAAGCTCACATTGAAACCCTGCCTTGTACAGGTTAACCAGCTTGTATGTAGATACCACCCACACACACAATGTACATAAGGAAGCACTGTCCAAAAGCTTCCTCTGCGGGGATGTGCAGTGAGGATTACTTCGTTTGCAAATGTGTGTGTGTGTGTGTGTGTGTCGGTTTTTTTGCAATGTGGAGTGGCCAGTCCTTCAATTAGCAGTATGGTATTTGGGGAGCGAAGCGAGCCTACGTAACTAGTTGGGGGTTTCTATGTATATCTCTTATTGCCGAGCGCGTTAGCGTGAGGCAACTACTCCGGGTTGTATTCTCGCGATATGCGTACGTACGTACGTACGTGTCCGTCACGCTTAAGAATGTCAATTAGTCATGCTTAGGAATGTCAATTTCCTCATACGCCCAGATTCGTAGTAAGTCTGGCTTCGCGCGCAGTCAGTAGAGCGCGTGCACGAGCGGCCTCAGTCGGACTGTTTACGCATTGGCTGGCAGGCGCGAGGCAAAATATGTGTGTGCGCATTCCTAGTTTATTTATATGTGATGGGCACTGCACATATTACATGATTCTAAATACGCACTAGAAATTGAACGCAATTCCCACATATGCGCGAAATATTGAACTGCTCGTATTAGCTCCCTGCATTTGTTCTAGTTACACCAGCCAGTATGCTCACAGTTTAGATCTATCATTGATCAGTGTGTTTGACACACTGGGTAATGTGTGTTTGACCTACTGATTGGTCAGTCCTACAATCAGACCACTTGTTTCAGTATTCATGATCTCACTAGAATCTCCAAATAAGGTCAGGCACGCAAGCAGCTCCAGATCTCAGGCTGTGAATATTGGTAGAGTGATTAGAAAGTCAAGGACTGTTTCCTGTCAGCCTCAGTTTCACCCATTTCTTGGGAGTTAGCCCACCACCCTTGCTTGCTTCTTTCTTGAGCAGCTTGCTTGCCTCAGTCTTCACTAGACCCTCTCTCTAGCTTGTCTGCTGCACTACTCACAGAGCCATGGCTGCCAAACCCTCCACTGCTGCCGAGAAAGCTCTCCAGAAGATCCAGGACCAGGTCACCTGTGGGATATGTCTGGAGCCCTACAAACAGCCGAGGCTGCTCAAGTGTTTCCACGTGTATTGCGAGCAGTGCCTGCAACGTCTGGTACGTGGGGGACGAGAGGGACAGAGTCTCCCATGTCCACAATGTCGCCAGGACACTCCACTGCCAGTGGGCGGAGTCCCGGGGCTCCAAGGAGCCTTCTACATCCACTACCTCTTCGACATCCAAGACGCCCTCAAGAAAGTGAGCTCCAGTGAACAAACAATGTGCAACAAGTGCAAGAAATTCGAAGCTGTTTGTTTTTGTCGCACTTGCAGGTTTGCATGCCAGCGCTGCAAGGAAATCCATCAAGATTGGGAAGAATTAAAAACCCACGAATTTATCGACCTAAACACCTTGACAGAGGATGTGACAACCCTCGTTCCTCCTCTCAAGAAGACTCTGTTTTGTACCACTCATCCGTCAAAGAAGGCAAAGCTCTACTGCGAGACGTGCGACGAGTTGATATGTCGAGACTGCATCGTTCGTGTTCATCGCGACCACCAGTACGATCTGGTGCCCGAGTCATTTGCCAAGCAAGAGAAAGTGATCGTGGACTCTCTCAAGCCAGTGGAAGAACAGATTGCTACGTTAGAAAGAGCCATTGAGTCGGTGGGCACTCGATGTACTGCAGTCGTAGAACAGAAGACGGCTGTGGTGGCAGAGATCCGGACTGCCATGGCACACCTGCGACAAGCTCTAGAGGCGAGGGAGACAGAGCTGGTGGGTCAAGCTGAGCAGGCAGCACAGCAGAAACTGAAGACCTTGGCAGCACAGCGAGACGGTTTGAACTGCAACTGCGCCAGCTGAGGAGCTGCCAGGACTTTGTGGAGGAGAGCCGACGTACTTGCAGCCAGGGGAGATTCTGAGGATGAGAGTCCTCTCGTTAACAGTCAACAACAACCTGACAGGCAGCTTAAAGCCGGAGACATTGGCTCTTGCCGAGCAAGCCGACCTGAATTTGCTCACATCTGCCTGAGCTTGTGACATCTTGCCAGGAGTGGTAAGGTGTACTGTCATCCAGTGTGCCCTGAGAGGTCGAGCCTCAGGTGAAGGCATCAAGTAGCCACGAGAGGGCAACACAGCTATCTCTGTGGAGGCTTTAGATAGAGAGGAAAAGCCTGCCTCAGACTGAGACAGCTTGAGGTGTGAGCTAGTTGTCTAGCAATGACAGCAGTCGAGTCAGGGGCACTGTGAAGAGAAGAAATCAAACATCACTACATCAGCTACCGACCTCAGGTCGCTGGAGAACATCAACTACACATTCTAATATAAGAGCACCCGACCTTGAACTGTCGTTTACTGTCACCGTTCTACCCAACTTCACTCTCACGCCACACCACATCATTGGAGACCTCAATGCAACCATATGTATAGCAGTTTAGGGAGGGAGATGAGGTTGTAGTAGCAGAACGGAGTGTCACTGCATATCAATCATCAGTGGTAATGGACGAAGAAATCATTTGGTACTCCTGCTCAGGTCCTGGTCAGTTCAACTGTCCTGAGGTATAGCAATAGACAATGGAGGAAACATTCTTGTGGCTGACTGTGGGAACCATCGTATTCAGCAATTTTGTCATCCACTGGGAAACACCTCAGAACAGTCGGTACCTGGGCAGTGGACCTCTTCATTCAGTGTCCAGTTAGGCATTACAGTTCATCCTCACACTGCAAGGTGTATGTTGCTGACTGTGGCCAACCACAAAATTCAGGTTCTAACTCCGACCTGACATACCTCAGTAGTTTTGGTAGGAATGGCTCTAACAATGGAGAGTCGGCTGGCCTTATGATGGTAGCTACACAGACCTAAGCTATGGCCAGGCTGTCTGTATCCTGATAAGTACACCTCAGAATCCATGTCCTTACAGTCGATGGAGTCTCTTGAGCAGTTTTGGGAAGAAGGGAGAAGACAGGATGACACTAACCAGCCAGTCGAGTATCTGCGTATTGACTCTGGCATGTAGTGGCTATGCTGGTGAACTGGGAACAATCGTATATTAATATCTCTACGGATGGCAGAGTTTAGAACAAACACATGCTATCTACTAGTGTAGCTAGCCTGTGTCCGACTCTGCTCAATGCTACTGGTACACAGCACGAACCACGGCACGAACAAACACATGCTATCTACTAGTGTAGCTAGCCTGTGTCCGACTCTGCTCAATGCTACTGGTACACAGCATGAACCACGCACGAACAAACACATGCTATCTACTAGTGTAGCTAGCCTGTGTCCGACTCTGCTCAATGCTACTGGTACACAGCATGAACCACGGCACGAACAAACACATGCTATCTACTAGTGTAGCTAGCCTGTGTCCGACTCTGCTCAATGCTACTGGTACACAGCACGAACCACGGCACGAACAAACACATGCTATCTACTAGTGTAGCTAGCCTGTGTCCGACTCTGCTCAATGCTACTGGTACACAGCATGAACCACGGCACGAACAAACACATGCTATCTACTAGTGTAGCTAGCCTGTGTCCGACTCTGCTCAATGCTACTGGTACACAGCACGAACCACGGCACGAACAAACACATGCTATCTACTAGTGTAGCTAGCCTGTGTCCGACTCTGCTCAATGCTACTGGTACACAGCATGAACCATGGCACGAACAAACACATGCTATCTACTAGTGTAGCTAGCCTGTGTCTGACTCTGCTCAATGCTACTGGTACACAGCACGAACCATGGCACGAACAAACACATGCTATCTACTAGTGTAGCTAGCCTGTGTCCGACTCTGCTCAATGCTACTGGTACCACAGCATGACCACGGCACGAACAAACACATGCTATCTACTAGTGTAGCTAGCCTGTGTCTGACTCTGCTCAATGCTACTGGTACACAGCATGAACCACGGCACGAACAAAACATTACCAAGTCCATTAATAGTCACATGCGTGTGGGTTATGTTTCATGCGATGAGTGCTTTTTAACCTCTAGCAGTCTTGCTGTCTGCAGCCTCCTCAAAGTTCTCCACTTCCTCTCTGTAGGCAGCTGAGTCGTCACCTGGTGGGCTATGGGGTGAATGGGAACCCCACTGTAATGGCCTCCTCCAAAGAGTAGTGCGTATATTTACTCCACTCTTCTTCTCTCTCTGGTCCCATTGTCTTCTGTTTAACCTTTGACGCCATGGGTATCCTGCTTAATTAAGCCAAATTTTAGGTAGAAGAATTTAGCTGCCTAGTTTATAACCCCCCCCTCCCACTGCATAAATTATTATGGACTTATGGAGGCTCCGGACACATTCCTGTGTCATGGCTGGTTAAGTGGTTAATACGTACATCCGAGCGACTTCCCTAGCTCCACAGAATCTGGCACTCTTCCTTCTCTCACACCACCACACACACACATTTTTCATATGTTGGCAAACAAGTGGCCTACCTAGTTCATCTGAATGTATTATACTTTCTCTGTCTTGCTGTGACGGGCATGTGAACGGGATGTGACGGGCATGTGAGAGGCAGTGACAGGAACTTGCACATACTGAAATGCTTTACGTGTTTGTAGATTACACGGTGAAAAATTAAACGTCATTCTACTACTGAAATTCCTTGCCAGTGTTTGTCCAGAGTAGTATTGTTAGTGGATGCCATTATGATGAGCCAGTTCATTTTGGTGTCGTTTATTCTGATAAACAGAGCCGCGGGTCTATGACCATGATGTGTGGTCTCATAATATCCATACAGCCACTGGGTCTACAATTGCAGTACTAAGCACGATGTGTATCTCAAAATATCCTACAGCCACTGGTCTAATGCAGTATATGCACAGATGTGTGTCTCTATAATATCCTACAGCCACTGGTCTAGGCAGTACTAAGCACGACGTGTGTCTTATATATCCTACAGCCACTGGGTCCTAATGCAGTACTATAGCACGAGTGTGTCTCGAAATATCCTACAGCCCTGGGTCTAATGCTTGCTATAGACGACGTGTGTCTTAAATATCCTACAGCCACTGGGTCTAATGCAGTACTATAGAATGATGGGTGGTCTCTATAAATCCTACAGCCACTGGGGCTAATGCAGATATAGCCCGAATGGGTGTCTCTATAAATCCTAAGCCACTGGTCTAATGACAGTTTACTATAGCACGATGTGTGTCTCTATAATATCCTACAGCCATGGGTCTAGTGCCAGTACTATAGACGATGGGTGCTCTATAATATCCTACAGCCACTGGGTCTAGTATGCCTGCTAATGCCCTCCTCCACAGAGTAGTGGTATATACTCCACTCTTCCTTCTCTCTCTGTCCCATTGTATTTTTTTAACCCTTTGGGCCATGGGTATCTGCTTAATTAAGCAAAATTTTATGTTGAAGAATTAGTGCCTAGTTTTATACCCTCACTAAATTATTATGGACTTATGGAGGCTCCGGACACATTCCTGTGTCCATGGCTATAGCAGACGTGTGTCTCTAGAATATCCTACAGCCGCTGGGTCTAATGCAGTATCTCAGTCCAATGAGAAAGTTCGCGGAAGAGGCAGACCGCATGCACCGTCAGAGACAACCTCAAGGCTGTGCAGGTATGTTGTGCAATATCCCCTTCTGTCGTCTTTGTCCTTGCAAGTTTCTTAGGTTAGCCACTTTCTATGTACAAGGCTCACCTACCTGTCTCTCTCTCGGACAGTCACCGAATCCATGATGTTGGTCTGTAATTGTGGTGAACCATGGTACAGTGAGAAGTCCCTCTGAAGAATAGTTAAAGCCTGGCCGGGGCCCACTTACTGAATACATGGCGAGAAAGATGCATATTTGACGTGTCTAAGTGTCCCTTGTTCAGCAGTGTTCACTGTATAGGTAGGTAGGGTGGTAGGTAATGTGTTTTTACAGGAAACATGTCAGTACATAATGCTATAGCAATTAGTGGCCAAGTGCAAACATGGGCCAAGTGCAATTATTTTAGTAACAGTTTCTACATTTAGTTAGCCCTTACGGAATATAGCTGTCGCATGCCAGAGCCAGCAGTGCGCACGTGCGCATGGGTCGTAGCTATCGCAGTCGTATTTCTCTCTTTCTCTCGCTGGAGGTCGACGACTGCTACAAAGTCACTATAAAGACCATATGTGCGTCCTATCGTTTCTATACATGACTAGAAAGTCGACCACGCGTTCCCATCAGATCACGTATAGAACTCTAACGCACCTTATCTCTTACTAAAAGCACTCCGTATACATTCACTAGGCACTACAGCGTGCCATACCCACAGGCTGACTGGGTTGGTAAATTTCTTCATCACAAAATGTGTGCCTTTTGTGTGATTGAGTGGTTTAGTTGACGGTCTCACCCTCACCACAGAAAAAGACGCGATGACCAACAGATGAACCCGCTGAAACTAGTCTTTTCCCTCCCTCCCCATTCGCTCTCCCCTCTTCTCCTCATCTCTCCATCCTCGGTCTCCCGGCTCTATCATCTCCCCTCTCCACCCTCTCTCCTCTCTCTCTGCTACGTCCACCCGTCTCCTCTCTCCTCTCTGGTCGCCCGACTCCCCACTCTTCCCTCTCCAGCTCTCTACCCCTCTCCTCACCATCGCTCTCTCCAGGCTACCTAAGGGAGCTCACCAAACTGAACGGCCAGTCCATCGCATCATTAGTCTCTCCCCAGGGGCCTCGGGTGAGTCCGTACCAGGAACAGTCACCACGGTGATGTTACATAACCACGTTCGTTCCATGTCCAGGTTGTTACTTGAACCTCCACACCTCAGTGCAGGGCGAGAAGCAATCTACTGGAGATACAGCGGAGATAGGTCTTCCCCTCGTCTGCTCTCCTTCTCCCTACGTATATACCTCACGTTTAAGTTGCCAGCAATGTCAGCCTAACTAGTCGTCGGGATGCCTGATGACGGGCACTCTATTACGTCATCTACATACCCCATAAAGTGAACGTCATTCTAGCTAATACACGGGATACTTGAAATTATCCAGGTACTTTATCGCCTCATTTTCTGTGTTAATGAATCAAATAAAGGACATCTCTATATGGGACACTTGTTCTGCCTCGTGTATATACATTAGTGCATCTCTGGAATTCTTCCAAAAAAGGACGGCCTCTGAATAACATGGCCTGAAGTTGGTATCATAAACTACTTTTAGGGTGTTTAGACAAGTTGAGTGTAATATTATTGAGTCTGGCATGGAAGTTATCCCTTTCTTTTATATACCACTCCTCTCTCCTTCCCTCTTACAAACAGCATCTCAGTACCAGGTCCTTATCGTGGCGCTAGCGACTGCTTTGAACTTTTGCACTCTGTTGCCATGCCTACTACTGTGTGCATCAATCAACAACACGAAATGAGAGTATTTTGTTATCGAGTTTTGTAACTATCTATTCTGCACACCTTTTGTTTAGTAGTTTTTCTTCACGCCTCAAAACCCTCAATGGTACTTTTGTACCGCTGGTGTGCGATTCAATCCTGTACACTGTCCATTTGGTTAGATCACTAACTGATCGATCGCTTTCTATCGATTTACTGCGCGCTGCTACGATGGATATGGATGCTGTGTACTTGTATATAACTCCTGCTACTATTATTGTTGACACTTTACCACCTAACGCACGTCAGTGGGGTCACACTCCACTCTTTGAACGTATTCTTGGCTTTGGGCCAATACATAGTTCAGTGTACCGTAAAGAGAATAGTTCTACCATTAGCGGATGAATGAGTCCTATTCGCACAGAGCTTCCTGATTACTTCCTTTCTCAAGGGCTGGGGAATGAGTTATGCACACGGATAACCACAGAAAACGACTACAATCGACTTTATGTCGTCATTCCTTAGTTATGTTTCTCGACTGCTCGACTCCTTTGTTCACTCCGCAGCAGCAGTTCCCCTCCTCAGCAGCTCTCTAGCCTTGCACGATACATATGCTCGCTTGGAAATTTCGTTCTCGTGATACATAACCCGTCAGCAGGCAGGGGGGGCGACGACAAGTTGACTGTTTAGTACGCATGCGCAGTGGGCTGAGGCTGCTCCAAAGTGTGTGTGCGAGTGTCTTGACCTCGTACCTTCGTTTCCGTGAGTGTAGAAGAGATTCCTGGACGTTTTCCCTCTACGAGGGTGTTCTTGACTGTCAGCATAGCCTCTAGCGTAGCTGTCGAGTAACTGATGCTGATAAGCTTTCATCTCGTGGCTTCCGTGCCTCCTCGCGCAGGTAGAGAGTGGTGTGGAGACCGAGGAGCGGGGAATGCGGCGCAGGGAACGAGACGTGGCAAGTTCTACTGCACCAAGCACTCGTGGAGGGCAGTGAGTCTGGCGAGTAGGGGTGGGTGGCTGCTGGGTGCAGCTGCGGTGACGCATGAGGCTCGCTGCGGGCCGGGGAGAGAGTGGGGGGAGGGAGGGGTGAGGGGCAAAGTGGATTAGTGCAGTTTGTGTGGGTGTGCGTACTGTGAGTAGTGTCTGCGAGCAGCGCATTAGAGACAGACCGCACAACCACTCAGACACCCGTGTACATGTCTACGAATAAAACTAAACACGATGCATACACCCAGACGATGTGTGGTGTGTCTAATTACCAGTATCAACCACGGTTTCCTCGCTAATGTGAGGGGAGAGAGTGCAACTACTTCTCCTGAGAGCCCCTTGACGTTTAGCTACCTTTCATTGCACACAGGACGGGCTTTCGCCACCTGTCTCTCTTTGTCATATATCTCCATTGTCATTATAATATGAAAAACAAAAAAGGAGTGGTCTATTGTAGAGTGAGCCGGTTCGAATTGACCATCAGACTCGCTGCCAAAAAAGCCAAGGTTTGACTGTTTCCTGTAGTAAACTCGACGCTTGGCCCTCGGGCACACAATGGTGCTCTTGGCTTTTTCTTCTACTGCTACTGCACTAGTACAGTTCCTTGATCAGCTTCTTCTGACTATATGTATCTCTCTCCCTTGACGCTTCTTGATCTGGTGTGTCTGTGCTATAATGTACAGTACAAGAGAGTGTTCTCATAGGGATCCAAGCATCACTACATACAACCCAACCCCACACTCATGATCACCATCAGGTGAGGGGACATGAAATGTCCAGCCAACACTGGTAGACAACTCATGTCCTCTGTTTCCGTTGAGGAGAATGCAACACTATGCCAGTACTGTCACGGCTCACACAGGGAGAGTATATGTGGTCATTGGTCTGGAACCTCCCGATCATACTGCTGCTCTCTCTCTTTCCTCTCTTCCTCCCTCCCTCTCCTCCCTCCCTCCTCCCTCCTCCTGCGCCCTCCCTCCCCTCCCTCGCCTCCCTCCCCCTCCCTCTCACTCCGTCTCTGTCCGCAGTGTGTTACAATGAGTTTGTGGGTATTGCTTCCGAGTCCAAGGCCAGCAATGAATTCATCATCACCATGAGAGTATGCTACAACCACTTCATCTCTCCCTAGCCGCCTGGTTTTGCCTACTCTTTTATTGAACTATCCCTTGATTCATGCTTCCTGCACAATGGAATCCCCTCATATAAGGACACCTTTTCCCGAAGAACAGTTCTTGTATGCAATGTAACCCCTGAAGTCACTATATGGATATCTTTCTTCTGTCCACTGGTGTCTCAATTGGTTCCATGTTGTCCTTTCCTCAGGAAGGAAGACTCAGCAGATGACCTTCTCGACTGAGTTCAGACCTGAGGTCCTCACTCGCACTCTGGTCAGTCCACACCTCTGCATCTCATTGACTTCACCTCCCTCCCTCCTCTCCAAGGAGAAAGCGTCACTTCTGGCTCCCTCCCTTATCTCTGCTCCTCCCCTCGTTGTAACATGGGCAGCACACCACACTCACCTTATAACCATAATTATGTCAGTTCATGACACCCCCTCCTCCATCACTTCTCCTGCACTTCCTCACTTCTTCTTCTCCCTCCCTCACTTCTCCCGCACTTCCCCATTTCCCTTCCTTCCCCTTTCCTCTCCCTCCCTCCTCTCACTTCTCCCTTGCTTGCCTCTCACACCTCTTTTCTCTCTCCCATTTACTGCTCGCCTTGTCGGTGTGTGCAGATGTTCAGTCCGTTGTTCTGTGAGCAACCTCGAAATGAAACAGACAAGGTCAGCTATACATCTTTGACTCCATACTTCCCCTAGTAATATACTGTGTATGACTCCTCTATGTTGTGTATATACATGTGTACAGAGGTTTGATGCAGCCAAGTTCCACTGGGACGAGGCCAAAGTCAGGTCCTCCTAGTTGTGATGAGAGAACCATTAGGCCTACAGATTCCCTATCCCCTGATTCCCTCCTCTCCTCTTCCCTGCCGCCCTCTTATGTAATCACTGTGTAAACCTCTGAATATGGGACACCTTGGGACATTATAAGTGTCCTTTATTCAGAGACATCCCTTTTTGCATGCACTGAAGTATTAGTGTGGGGCAGAGTGCAGAACCAAGTGTCTTTATAAAGAGGTGTCCGTTACTTGAAGGGTAAAGTGTTGGTATGTGGCAGGCTTTAGAGAGGTGTCCGTTATTTGAAGGGTAAAGTGTTGGTATGTGGCTGGCTTTAGAGAGGTGTCCGTTATTTGGAGGGTCACGTGACTAGTTTCCATTCACTCACTTCTTTCTCTGCCCTCCATCGTTCGTCTTCTCTGGCAGGTTCGCAGGTACTGTGTGAGCCAGGTGGACATCACTGGCCACACTCTCACTGACTACAAGTACAAAGACATCGAGTACATGGCAAAGGTTCAGGTTACACTATACTCTCACCGTGTTATGTCCCTAACTGATGGGAGAATCAGTAGCTGAGACCAAAACAACAGTAGTATGGGTAGAGTGTGACAGTGTGGAGTGTAGCTTGCTAAGAAAATGTATGGCAGTGTGGAGTGTAGCTTGCTAAGAAAATGTATGACAGTGTGGAGTGTAGCTTACTAAGAAAATGTAAGACAGTGTGGAGTGTAGCTTGCTAAGAAAATGTAAGACAGTGTGGAGTGTAGCTTGCTAAGAAAATGTAAGAGTGTGGAGTGTATGATATTCATACTGTACATCTGACTTCTTGTGTCTGTAGTCTACAGTAGTAATGTACTATATACAGTGTACTGTAGTCATGTGTTGGTCAACAGGTTGCAGATCATCCGGGAGCCTTTGTTGTGGCTGCTGGCGGATTTGGACGACTGGTGAGTATGTTTATAGAATAAGCTGAACACTTCCTTCCTCATCCACCCCCTCCCTCCCCTCCCTCCCTCCTCTCCTCCCCTCCCTCCTCTCCTCCCCTCCCTCCCTCCTCCCCTCCCTCCCTCCTCCCCTCCCTCCTCTTCCTCCTACCTCCCCTCCCTCCCCTCCCTCCCTACCCTCCCTCCCTCCCTCCCTCCCTCCTCTCCTTCCCTCTCCCCCTCCCATCCACAGCACATGTTCCTGACAGAGCAGAGAGATGATGTCATGAAAGCCATAATCCTTACCTCTCGCAGCAACATTGGATACGAGATAGCGTCAGTCACTCTCACACTCACTCCATTATAATTATGCTGCACTACTTCTTACATTCTGTTGTCTGAGGTCAGGAGAGGTATATATGTACATAGGAGGAATGTGAAACCAACAGGCGAGCTCATTGTCTGAAGATTTAACTGCACCGAAGTAATTCTTCCTCCTCTGTCCTGACCTCAAACAGCTTAATATCCACTCATCTACCATTACCAAAGAGATAAGATTGTCTCTTTCTTCTCCCCCCCCTCTCCTCAGTGTTCACAGAGACCTCATCACACAACATGACTTCCTGGAGAGGAGACTCGGCAAGTACAGGTATGACCTAATCCCATGGCCATCATTGTACACATACCACTGGTGCATGTAGATTTCACTCATCAATCCACACACAGTTTTCTCATTTTAAACAAGTAAATGAAGTGAAAAATGGTTCCCTAAGTGGGGAATATGCAAAAATTTCAAAATCTGTGTCTCTCATTTAACTGCTCTCCTTCCTGCTTTTTACACAGTGATGATGACTCCATTACATCACTTACAGAGTTCAAAGTTCAGAAACACACTCCTAGATACCTGGTCAGTGGGTGATGATGTAATCTCGTGTGATCATCACATGACCATCATGTGCCAGGAGCCGGCTCCGAGGATCCTGGCCCTCTCAGAGAACTGTATAATAGAGAGAGACCCCTCCACTTACATTGTCGTTACCATACGACCACTCATGAGGGTACAGTGTATATGTATAGTGTTGTATAGAGATGTTGTTAGTCTGATGTGATCTGTTGGTGTCTGTTGCCATGGTGATGTACTGTGCAGGTGTTTTGCTCTGATTCGCTACAAACCAATGATCCCCAGAGGTTCAGCATTGAGTACGTCACTGCATCGTCAGGAAATACAGGCTACTGAAAGGTGAGTTTCACTTCACCATGGAAATTTGAGCCGTACAGTGGAACTGGACACCAATGGGACAAAAGAAAGTGCCCATGATAAGTTGGTGTCCTTTTTCAGGGGTTAATTGCATGCAAGGAATCGTAAGAAAAAGTTTCCTCTTTAGAGAGGTGTCCTCGTTTTTGGGGTAGCATTTGGAAGAGTTACACTGTGTGTGTAATGTTTGCTTATACTTTTCGTATACACATCTCACCCCTGCCTCCCCTCCCTTCCCTCTCCTCCTCCCCCCTCCGCCCCTCTCCCCTCCTCTCTCTCTGTCCCTGCCAGAGATGCCCTGCTGTGCAAGTATCCTGGATGGAGTGAGGGCGCAGTGGGAACAGAGACGTCTGTGTGAAGATGACACGCACCAACCGAGGCCAGAGACTGGGACCACTCCCATCTGCTGTGGAGGAGGAGGTGGAGAGCCAGTACCTCAATACCCCACTCGTCAACACTCCTCCATGTGAGTCATGTGACCTCCCTGTGAGTCATATGACCCTCTGTGTGAGTCATGTGACCTTCCTGTGAGTCTGTGACCCTCCATGTGAGTCATGTGACCTTACCTGTGAGTCATGTGACCCTCCCTGTGAGTCATGTGACTCCTCCCAGTGAGTCATGTGACCCTCCCTGTCAGTCATGTGACCTTTCCCTGTGAGTCATGTGATCTGCTTTGAGTTACAATGTGATCCTCGATGTACAGTGTGGCCTTCCCTTGTTAATCATGTGATCCTTCCAGTGAGTCATGTGACCTTCCCCTGTTAATCATGTGACCATTCAGTGAGTCATGTGACACCCTCTATGACTCATGTCACCACAGTCATGTGACTCTCAAATTATGGTCGTAATACTCTGTCTATAATACATTCTTGCTCGATTCTATGGTAAACGTGCCTCCTATCCTCTCATTCTCTTACCCACCAGCGGTGGCGAGTTCCATGAGGCAGTGGAGAAGTTCAACTCCAACGTGGCTTACAGTGGCCTCAAACCATGCGTGTCTCTGAGGTCGGGCATTCGTGAGAACCCCTTGTCGGTTTCATGTGAAATTTGCCGTGATTCTCACGCTCCCATTTTTCAGCCCTCTTGGCCATAGGGCATAAATTGTCATGGGCTCTAAATTTCGAGATTGTAAAAATCCCTATCCTGGTAAAATACATGGAACTGATGGCTTTGGCAGTATTCCACGAACTTGTTTTGGTATAATACACATTCAGTTGAAATTTCAGCTTCTCTTCTTTCTCCCCCTCCCCACACCCCCCTCCCACTCCCACACACACCCACACACACACCCACACCCACATACCCACACACACACTCCCCCTCCACACACATCCTCCCCCACACCGTCTGTACTCAGGGTATATTTTCAGAGAACAAGGAGAAGCTCATCAACGGATCCCTCACCGCACTGCTGATGAGGAAGGAGACCAGAGTTCCCTCCCAAATGACAGACTAGAGAGACAGTTCCACATGCCCTCAGAGACTAGTGGCCTCCAAGGCCGGCTATGAGGCCTTCACCTCCCTCACCAAGTGAGACGCTACCGTATTGCTGGACATTTACTGGGGAGAACACTTTAGTCATTTGGTAACAAACAACTTTGCTGGTCCCGGTCCGCAATACAAATATCCCTTCAATATTCTACATGTTGTTTGAGATCCAGTGACTATACCCTCTTTAGGACTTCAGTCACACATATTATATATACACAGTACGTAGATGGCGAGCTGTCTACAAGTACACCTGTTTTCAACCTCCCATTGGTTGCTCATGGAAATGAGCGGCAAGAGGGAACACACATACATACATATATACATATATACACTTGCAGTAAGTACAGTTTGAACTCTGTCAGATTTAGCAAGGCCTTCCCCTGTTAATCATGTGACCCTTTAACCCTTTCCCTCCTCTCTCCTTCTCGTCCCAGTTTCAGGGAGATAGTTGGGAAGAAGGTGGTTCGAGCCCTCCGCAGGAAGGACGACGGGATCAGCCATGCCTCTGTGGACTTCTTGTGCGCCCTCATGCAGCCCATGCACGACAACTACGACCTGAGACAGGAGCAGATGAACAAGTCCTCTCTCCTCTCCAGCAAACCGTTCCTGGAGATGGTGCTGGAACCTCTCAAGACACACGTGGTGAGTAACCACTATTCACTGCACTCTAGTAGAAATGATGATTCTCCCATTTTAAAGGCTTACTTACTTTGTTGCATGCTACACCGAAAAAACCTGTCCTTGAAAGTAAGACCACACCACTGGTACACCACTGGTACAATGTAGATATACTGAACTCTAGTGGACATGATTCTCTTATTTTGGACCCAGTTTACGAAAGGCCAACATTTATACTGTAGCACAACTTTGAAGTGTGAGACAAAAGTCTCATGCAACTTCAATGTATGAGTATAGTAGAAATGATGGTTCTCCATGTCTAGACCAAGTTTACTAAAGCCTATTTTCTTGTTGCGTGTTACACCGCAAAAACCTGTCCTTGAAACTGCAAAATAACGAAGTCCGCTGGCAAACTTTAGTGATGATGTGTTGCACAGGGGAGAGTGGGGGAGTGGACTGTATGTGAGCTCCATCTCGATTTCTTCACATTTGCCGTCTGTCCTCCCTAAAGGTGTGTACTGTACATACACTACATACACACTATAAAGGGACTAATATTTACAATGTCACTTTCTGTTTAAAGTATATTCATACAGTACGCTGTATAGTGTGTGCTCATGTATGATGTTTGTATTATCTCTACTTTCAGTGAGACAAACGGAAGCCAGAGAAGTTTGACATGGTTTGGAGCTCTATTCTGGCTGTCTCCATATATAACCGTACATCTCCATATAATACATACATACAGTACTCATTCATCTGTATTGTCAATGTGTATTCCCTGTAATACTCTCCTACTTTACACTTAGTACGGATTATGAAGGTGGGCTGCAAACTTGGAAGTAAAATAATAAGTTACCACTGCTAGTGTGTGTATAATGTTAAATAGCGCTCCTCTGCAGTCTCGGGAAGAAACAAGAAACAAGGAACAGTGTTCAAACTCTTTCAGTCATTAAACGTAATCAGGGATAGGATTAAGATTACATATTGCTTGGCAATCTACGACACAAACACCATACAACCTCGACAACCTGTGAGCATCGGCTGTGGAGCGCTCGCCTAGACTGCAGACGTCCATGATTCGAATCCCAACACAAAACCTAAGGGCAGACTCTTCTTTTTCCTGGTAAAAGAGCATGTCCTGGTTTAGTTGTGTTGGTTTTTAGTTACTTGCAGCCTGTGTTAAAGCACATGTGTAGATAGCTCTCTACAGAAATTCTTCTCTGTGAGTCATTCTTGTTCATTTCTCTTCCTCCGCACCTTCTCTGCCACGTCGTGAAGGATGCTGACTCATCATGAAGGCATCATGAGGTGACACCTTACGATCATCATTACATCACTGTCTGTCACGTGTGTTGAGGCTGTGGTATCGCAGTTTTGAGGGGACACCGGAGATGCAGAAGATGCAGACCTGGCGCTGGCAGAGGGAGCTCTCCCCGGCACCTCCACTAGCTTCCATCTTCACCGAACTTCCAGCGGACAACAGACTCCTCACTCACAGGTCAGAGGTCACTCCTGACACACCCCTCTATCGACTGTCTGTAGGCTACAGCAAGCTCACATTGAAACCTGGCTTGTACAGGTTAACAGCTTAGGTATGTAGATACACAACACACACAGTGTACCTAGGAAGCACTGTCAAAAGCTTCCTCTGTGGTATGTGCAGTGAGGATACTTGTTGCAGGTGTGTGTGTGTGTCGGGTTTTTGCAATGTGCAGCAGCTGGAGTGGCAGCCATCAATAGCAGTGTGGTAATGCGGGAGCGAAGCAGAGCTAACAAGTCGTCTGAGGGTTTTCTGTGTACGAGTCGTTTTCTATTAACTCGGCTGCGCATGGCATGGACAGCGAGGGTTACGGTAGTCGTTCTGTGTGTGTGTCTGTGTGTCTGTCTGTGTGTCTGTCTGTGTGTCTGTCTGTGTGTCTGTCTACGACTATTCTCGCACTAAGGCAACGAGGCGGCTTATGAGCGATACCAACAGCTTTAGCGGTACATGGGCTAGAAAAATTAAATGGCGATTTTGCTGAAACGACTGCGTTCGAGAGCGACAAACTGGCACGGTCGCGGACAGCATTGCGTGCCCCAACCCATCAATAAGCGGTGCACATGCATGTATTAGATGCAGTATGCTGGTTCACCTCGACCTGATCCGCTTGCTCTGTGTACCTTGGAGGTACAAGAAGCCACAGCGAAGGGCGTGTATCGACTCCCACATGCTATCTACTACTGTAGCTAGCCAGTGTCAGGCTCTCCGCAAGCTACTAGCGGGAGACCGCGAGGTTAAACAGCCCATGCCATTAGCTGTACGCGCGCAGTTCGCCGAGGTTTGCCCTTGGTGCTTTCATGTGATGGCACTGCACAATACGTGATTCACTAAGAATTGAGTTACACCA
>CASHTH010001740.1:0-62329 GCA_030341885.1 Geodia barretti
CGACACCCTCTACCTCAGACAAGGAGAGCGAATCCATGGCTCGCGGCGGGGAGCGCTGAAATACGAACGTTGCAATCAGCGCTACAACGACGAGTCCCAGTAGGCACATTGCAGCTTGTAAGTTCGTTTTGAAACAGACGACATCATCCATACTGAAGGCCGTTATGAAGTATAATATACGAGATTTCTAAAAGCCCGTGATTTCTAGCTGATGTCTTGATTTGTTACTGATTTCAACGTGATTACTTCCGTGATTTCAAGACTTCCGCGTGATTTGATTTCCAGTAACTTCTAAAGTACGTTTGCGCTGAGAATGCATGCGGAAAAGCAGAGATAATGAGAATTGCGGTAGCTAATATTCTCGCCTTGTGTAAAGGGATTATGCATAACGTGCGTAGCGACAACTCTACGCAGCAGATTTGAACGGGGTAAGCGCTGAACAATCCATATCTGAGGACGGACATTGATCCAGTGTCTAGCTCTGGCCTCCGGGGGCGTAGGCAGATTTTGGAAATGACGGGGCAAAAGCGAAAAAGCGCGCATAAAGCGCGCGCGAAAATTTTATACCGGAAGCCGGGCACGTAATTTAAGCAGGAATCCAGGCCGGCGCGCGACGTGTGCAGTTAGGAAACGCGCCTCGGATGACGTCTTGAGCGTAACGCACGCGCAAGAACCTCGCCCACATTTAACGTGCGCATGCGTTCATACCTGAAGGCGAAAAGAGGTCTCGTTGCCGTCACTGACTCCAACTGACTCCAGGCAGTAACGTATGCTAGTCTAGCGTCGGCACTCAGAGAAAAGCGTTTACCTGGAAAAAGGGGAAGCAATTGCCCCCTGCCTCCTGGCTATGCCCCTGGCCCTCAATGTCCAAGACTCCAAACCCATGCTGACGACTCACTGCCAGCCCAGCTCCATTCAGGGTCCGAGGAGCAGGAGTTTTAGCTGTGTACACTATCAGACTGGACATCTCTCCATGTCAAACTTGGACTAGCAGATAAAAAAAACATAGCATTAATTAATACAATTGCTCGAGAAATTACTTAAATGATACATGAGGTAGACACCAGGATACCTCACATGCCGTATAAATGTACAAAAGCAATCACCAGGTGTAATGAGGGTATTCCGAATGAGTATATAGCTGTCCTTTATTTTCCCTCACATGATAAAGGCTGAGTCTGAGCAAAAAATGTGAAAGTGATAAGAACTCCCTTGGAACTGTGGGATAACAACTTTCATGCAGAACACTCGTTAGCTACCTGTTTAATTATTAATATATCCTTCACTTTGAGCATCACTCCAATACCTAGCAGATTAGGCTTCTTAAATAATGTTGTAAGCTGCTGGAGCCAATCCCCAGAATACGTTAATGGCATGGCCTGTGCGTAAAATGTTTATTAGCACACTCTGTAACTCACACCATGTCAGCGACATTTTTTAAACGCCAGTGGGCTGCAATAGCTAGAATTGCACAGCTGTCATTCCGCTTGCATATGGTTTTGAGGGAACAAAAACATATTATGAGTGGTTTCCAAGAGGAGTATCATGATTAGCTTAGTTTTGCTAAGGCAAAACCTTAGAACATAACTTCGTGATATAGAAATAATAGCTATAGAAACCTCTTGTATCGAATATGAAGTTAATAACCTCTATATATGATTTTCATAAACTCACTAAGAAGTTCTTTGTCTCTCCTATATCTGTACACTCCCTCAAGAGGAGTTCCCTTACTGACATGAGCAGTAGTCATGCGCCACAGAACACCGAGGCCTTTAGCTAACTGTCGCCGGTACACATGAGATAGCTATCTAGATTATAGCCGACTGCAGAAACAGCCAGCAAGAAATATTTTTTTCACTTCTGTGCCTGTAATGTAGCTACAACTGTTAGTGATGTTGTTGTTCATGTTCTCAGGTAAGCACTCTTCTCAAGCACAGATTATGTTCAAAAGTCCAGGTGATCCAAGGGGATTTCTACACAGTTTCTTTTGCCCTCCTATTTCAGATAAGTACATCTGGTTGCTATCTTGGCATTTCGACCTAAGCAAATCTATGTCAAGGCCAAGGCCCTATACCCTGATACAGATGGATGGATTTGCACGTTCCTTTGTTATGTGCAAAACCCGGAGCGTTGTATTACAGTGTGTAGCATAGCCCCACCAGTCATCTCGGTCGAGCGGTATATACCTGCCCACGGTATATAAGCGGTGCTCTACATTGACCAGAGCCCAGCCTTGGTGTCAATGTTGCGACGTAAGAAAAAGGGAGCTGTAAGGGCCTTTTTTTTTGTGCTGAGCCGGCCTGGTAAGAGTGCGACGTGCGGCCGGCCAGCCGTATATCGCTGATTTCAGTTGATATCCAACTGATTGCCACTGAGGATTTCTGACTATAAGCGTGCGAGATTTCCACCCGTGTCAGACCCCTCTTATCACACAGGCTTTTGCCAGACTGTTGTAGCTCAGAAAACTTGTCTGCTTGACCCTCTGTTTCAACACACTCACAGTTTCCTTGGTTGGACAACCACGTCTCGACACAGTCCAACATGGAGGAAAACTGTGGATCATTTTTCTGATGTTTATTGATAGTCAACTCATCATCTGTAACACAATCTCTCCAAACATTGATGGCAGCTGCACACCCTAGTTGGGACAGGATTGATAATATAGTGGCAACCTTGTCAAAAACAGGATTCCCATGGACAGGTGGGTGTTGGAGGAGGTCTCCTACGAACAGCATGTTCCGAGACCCAAACAACTCAAACAACTCCTCTAGTCTCATGTGTACAAAAGCCAGGTTGATACTGGAAACCATGGAAATCTCATCCACAATAAACAACTTGACTTCAGAGAGAGTTGCTCTCATAATCTTCGGGGATGTTTTGGGCAGTGGCCAATAGTTAGTGGCTTTGGTAGCATGCTCAGCAGGGAGTTGGAAGAGTCTGTGGATAGTGATACATCCGACATTGAATGCAGCAAGCCCAGTCGGTGCTGCAATATCACAGAGGAGGCCTTCACTATTCCACAGACTGTTCACTAGGGCCTTGATGGCCTCAATGAGAAAGGATTCAGTACCACCCACACCACTAACAAACAATCTAAGAGGTGCAAAATCACACGAACACTGTTTTGCCTCGTGACACAAGCAAAGGTTTATCTGCAGGTTGGTATATAGGTATGCTTCAGCTCAATTAGCAGAGCTAAAGAGACTGTCAACGTTTGGAACAAGTTCAGAGAAAAGAGAAAAAACGATCGTAACCAGACTCGGCAGAAACAGTAAGCCCGGGCGAAACGTTCTCACAACTGACGAGAGCGAGCGGAGTTTTGACCACGCGGTCTTTTATCCTGCGTCGCGCGCAGGGCGGCCGGAATGGGTGGGGTCTGAATTTACTGTGAAAATGGCGTCGTTATCTGTGAGCAATATTATTGTATGCTAGATCTTCCGTAGCGATTGGCAGCAAGAAAACGAACGTCGCTTGACGACGATGCACACCTCCACCGTAGCGGGGAACGTTTAATGGGAAAATCAGCGCTTCAACTTGTTCCGGTAAATGGGGTCTAAAGAAAAAGAAGAATCGTGTATGAGCGGATTTCGGTAGTAAGGTTTGCAGGGACATACGATACATTTAGGCATATGTATAGGTAGATAGGGGCCAGTGAGTGGTCTTTGGAGTATTATGAAGGAATAGCTAGGCGTTCTCTCCTAGTTCTCCTAGTTTTGGAGGCTTTTGTACGCAGATCACGTGACATTTCACTCGTGCCATCCCTACCGACGCTCTGATAATAATAATAATTTTAACGACCACTAAAGAGCCAGGGTGGCTCACTGGTCACCTGCTATTGTGCATGACGAAAGAATGATAAATGTAAGATGATACGGAGTGGTTCACGGGAATGGCTGAGTAAAAATATATGCGTCTGTTCCTGAGACATAGAGCGATAGTAAGGGAAGAGATTTTCTACTATTGTTTCCATTTGTTGCCTCTTTAATGAATATTGTGGACACACACACAAAAAGTGATATTCGTCATCAATTATGTCACAGACTGTACAGTCGATCCGTTACACCGCTTTTCGCTATGCAGCGACCCACAAATGGCCCTTTTTTGTCTTCGCTATTTTTGCTCACGAAAAGCGCAAATAGGTGGGGTCGCGTAAGCCGCGTTTTACGGGGAAAGCAGTTTTCGGCTTGTTTCTTCTAACACACGCGCCGGATGAAGCTATAAAATTTTCTCCTCGTTCTTCTTGCCTTATATTAGATGCCTGCACCACGATTTCCGTTGTTGTAAGATTTTAATTTTTTGTAATTAGCTACCAATAATTATTTTTCTGTAATTACCGATAAAAAGTTAGATCTCACAAAAACGGAAATCGTGCTGCAGGCATCTAATATAAGGCAAGAAGAACGAGGAGAAAATTTTATAGCTTCATCCGGCGCGTGTGTTAGAAGAAACAAGCCGAAAACTGCTTTTCGCGTAAAACGCGGCTTACGCGACCCCGCCTCTTTACGCTTTCGTGAGCAAAAATAGCGAAGAGAAAAAAGGGCCATTTGTGGGTCGCTGCATAGCCAAAAGGTACAGCTATCAATCGAGCATACACTCGCTTGGATCATTCATACTGTTCCCGTTTTGGGAGACTGTCCTACCTTTGATGGCCTTGTCCGAACTTTGCTCTGCCCGAATCGTAACTTTACGGCAACGTCATTCCCACGGTAAAGCTCGGATAAGAGCGAATATTTTTATACAACAGTTTATGACCAAGAACTACACTTTGGTATACACAGTAGCCAATCTAGTCCTGCACAGACTTCACAAATGTGTCCGATTATCGGTGGCTTACTCTATGCGTAGTGTCTCCAACAACGATGCGATTGGGTTGTGGTATCGTAGGCAGGCTTCAGTAATCAGACTACAATGATAGCTATAACCTGGGGGACAAACAATGAAGGCGCTGGGCAAGGCCCGCGTAACACGGCGCACACTGCCAAGTTGCTCCTCGTACAAATCATCAGCAAAACGTAAGCTAGGCAGTTAAAAATGTGTATACTGACTTACAGAAGGCACTGGAGGATAAGAGTTCCTCTGCAGGCATCCCGGCTTAGTCTCGTAGACCTGGTTCACGCACGAGACTATAGTAATGCGCGCGCACCGCATTGGGGAAACGCCCTCCTCGGCGCATGCGGCTCACTGATGCTGAGTTAGCAGCAAATGGCGTTGTCCAGTGACTACCGTGGAAGAGCTCAACGATCTACCGTAGTGACTTGCGGCAAGAAACAAGCGATCGCTTGATATGCGTGCACACCTCCGGCAAATTTGGAGACGTTCTGTGAAAAAATCAACGCTTCAACTGCTTCCGGTAAGGAGCTAGCGGGTCTGAAGAAGAAGAAGAAGAAGAAGAATATGATGATGATGACACGAAAATCGCGAAATCGCGTAAGTGCGAATTCTCTCGTGGGGAACTGAGGGCACGTAGGAAGTCTTGGGGCATATGTATAGCTAGGTATTGGCCTCTAGACTATTGCTAGTGATTTTGAAGCCATGGTGAGTCATTGTCGCTGAGTTTTGAGGCGTTTTGTACGTGGATCACGTGAGATTTCACTCGCGTCATCCCTCAAATGATCGTAGTTTCTTGCTGTGTAGCCATTAAGGATATCATGATGGGTGGATTTTCCGCGTGTTTTGGCCGTTTACTCGGAAAAATTATTTTGCGTCAAATGGGCCCTTTTCCCGTAGCGGGTCGCATATAGAGCGTCTACCGACGCTCTGATACTCTAGGCAAAACATACTCCCCCCATTTCCAAGCACCATCCACTGACTCCCTAGCGAACACCATCACTGCACTCTTACTCACATTAGCCTTTAGCCTCCATTTTCGACAGTAGGCATGCACCACATGTATAAGCGTCTTTGTAGTCCAACTTCAAACAACCCGGTGCTAGGAATATACGCTGTATTCTGAGCTGTGGGCTGCACCGGTATCAGTATTGGACAGGAAGTCCTTATCACAACATCTAGCGCTAGGCGTAGTGCAAATTGTCTGGCTTCCAAAGTTTACACAACAGTCATTAGTACATTAGTGCAGGATGACACAGCAGAAATTCAACATTGTGATTGGCTAGTTGGACTACAAATCAGTTAACGTCAGGCGTCTTGGCGGGTACAGGAAATCCTCCTCGGCTGTTAACTATACCGCGCCTCGGGCTACGCCCTCGTCCGGTATAGTCAACAGCCTCGGAGTATCTCCTGTACCGCCTCGCCGCCTATACGTTAACTAATACGTTAACTAATACGTTAACTAATACGTTAACTAATACGTTACTGATCCTTAGACTCCCACAATCTAATTAAAAGTTACATAACTGAACATAACTGAACATAATGGTAATGTGGTATACATACATTGACGATACACTACAATAAACGGCAATACAGTTTTACACACCATATCCAGATCCTACACTCGTACAGCACAACATGCAGGTTAATGAACAGTACATACTGACACACAGAATGAACTGAGAGGGTGGGCCAGACCATTCTCCAGGAGTCAACCACTGTCTCTGTCAAGAGGTCCCTGCTTGTTAAGCCCTTGTAATGGAGGATCAGTCACATGATCAGTGGGTGTGGCTGCAAGAAGTATATACGTCAGTGAAAGAGGCATTGATGTAATCAGAGCCAGGCAGGGGGCCATGACGCAGCCTCACACGACCGAGTTCACAAAGTGTTGAGTTTGGAAACAGCTTGTGTTTGTTATGATAAACACATCCTTCCAAAATGAAAGTTTGATTCCGTCTATTACCATAGCATGCCATTCGACAACCGAAACTTCGACAATGTAAACAGTAGTGTTGCCATTTCAAAACCTCTTGCTAGTTCAGCAAGGTTGGGGCAAAGGAAACCAAAACAATAACGAAACAGGGCTGGGAGGGTTTTCGTCCGCATCGCCTGGGCAGCAACCCAACATTCATGTAGTCTTTGCCTAGGGACTTACTACGCCCACAACCTGCGAGCATAGGAGCGTCACTACATGTATTGTATGTATTTGGCCGGTCATCAGGGAAGTACCTATTTCCATCATTGTATGACAACGGGTTTCGGTCCCTTTAACTTTC
The DNA here is from genome assembly GCA_030341885.1 of Geodia barretti. NCBI lineage: Eukaryota > Metazoa > Porifera > Demospongiae > Tetractinellida > Geodiidae > Geodia > Geodia barretti. Next base: position 7,107 of record CASHTH010001740.1, read on the forward strand.
CGAGCTGAGGTCAACGCTGGAATAGGTGGGACCACTCCTCAGCAAGGAGTCCGGCATAGAATGCATACTTACGTTAGTCTCTATGTTTTATACTGTATATCTCGCTCCCCTTTTCTTCTCTTGATCTTCTCTCTGTCTTGTAACTAAGCAGCTTACTAGTGCTGGTTGTTGTATAAACAGTCTAGCCAGTTAACCCTCGGCGCGAATGCGCAGCGAGGGTTACGGTAGTTGGTTTTTCTCTGTCTGTCTGTCTGTGTGTCGACGCTTATTCTGGCACTACAGGCTACGAGGCGGTCCGTTAGCGATACCAGCGGATTCAGAACTACGGGAGCCTGAAAACCTATTTCCTGAAACGACTTCGTTCGACAGATATGCCGTGAAAACAAGCGAAAAAGCCAATATGCATGGGCTTACCGCGAGCTGACGCCCGCTCTGTGTAGCTACCTTCAGGAAGTCACAACCAATGGTATGTAATGCTATCTACTACTGTAGCTAGCCCGTGTCTGACTCTCCGCGGGCTACGAGCGGAAGACCACCGCATACAAATAGCCGGCCCAGCCCATCAATTTGGCAGTATCGCGCATGCGCAGTTCGCCTAGGGTTTGTTTGGCACAGGATGTGGATACTCTTGTTACAGTACAGCTGATTGTTGAATAATATTAATGTGGGTGTGTGTATTGGGGGAAGAAAAGGAAGATAGTCCTACACAGATTGTGGGAAGTGTGTGCCGACCTCACCGCGTGTGGCTGCCTAGTGGTCAAAGGTGTATGCATCATTAACTGTTGACTCACTTCAACTGTACTTGGGGGGCAATAATGAGCTATTATTGTATTTAGGGCGCCTAAGTCATGGAAGTAACAGGGAACATGGAGAGAGGAACAGTACGTGTATGTTCTACGTATACAAGCAAAAGAGTAGGACATGGATGCCCACTGGGGACGGTTGGTTAAGCACAGGATGTGCATAGTCTTGTGACAGCTTATTATTGTTGAATTATGCATACTATATAAATGTGTGCGTGGGGCTATTTGTTACTAATTTCCAGATTTCAACGCGATTACTTTCAAGACTTCCGTGATTTCAAGATTTCCGCATGATTTCCGGTGACTTGTTTGCGCTGAGAATGCATGCGGAAGCAGTTAATGAGAATTACGGCAGCTAATATTATCGCCGAGTGTAAAGTATGCGTAGAAATGTAAGGGATTATGCATAACGTGCGTAGCGACAACACTACGCAGCGGATTTGAATGGGTAAGCGCTGGAGTGTGAAGCGCTACATGTTGATACCAAGCGTGGCCGCATACTGTGCTGGAATCTGAAATTATTCCAGATACATTCTTGGGCATGGATATGGACCCGTGAGTGATTTTGGTGTGTTTTGAAGGCATAGCTAGCCGGCCATGCTCGCCGAGTTTCGAGGTGTTTTGTATGCGGATCACGTGAGATTTCACCCCTTATTGCTGAGCGCGTTAGCGTGAGGCAACTACTCCCCGGGTTGTATTCTCGTACGTACGTACGTGTCGTCACGCTTAAGAATGTCAATTTGTCACGCTTAGGAATGTCAACTTCCCACATCCTTCCAGTGCATCAACATGTGGAGAAAACGAGGCGGAGCTCTGGACAGCTGTTTGGATAAAAAACAGTTTTCTTCCTACAGAGGAAGTGACAACAACTAGGCAGCTAACCGTGGTGCAGAGCAACACATTGGGCTCGTTCCTATTAACAAGTGGCGAGCAGATCCAGGAATGACAGATCCTCGACAGAGCATCTCTCTGTGCCGCAGTAACTGCCTCGTTTTGGTGTAGGCACACGCAAGGCAGTGTGGGTCGTTCGCTACGCTGAACTCATGCGTACATTACTGAATGTTAAACACATGTCTACCCTAGCGCAAAAACGTGTCTACCCTGACCTCACTCACATGCCAAAATATACCTGGCTCTCCCTCCACTTTTCAGTTAAGCATTGCACAAAGGAGAGCCTGGGGACAAGGCTATTATAATTATTATTTTTATTATTTCAGCTTTACAACACAGGTAGGAGGTGATGCCATAAAGAAGTGTGACAGATAACATGGGAGGTGGTGACAACTGTGTTGAAGGACTGAAGGCATCAAGCCAGCAGCCATAAAAATAAAAATAAAATTACACAGAATAGGACATAACATGGACAACATTTAGATAAAACTAGTGAAATGCATTGAGATGGGAAGCTTAGAGCATTTTTGGCATGGACAGACATAGTGATAGGAGCATACATTATCAGAATCAAAGTGTGAGATGAAATGAATCCAAAAGAAGTTTCGCAGTCTAGACTTGACGGTAGCAATAGGGAGATTGATGTCAAATGATGGTAGAGAATTCCAAAGGCGGGGAATACGATTGAAGTAAAAATTTCTCTCAGACTGGTTTTTACAAAAGGAGTGCCTTAGCTTGAAATGAGAGAATGAGCGTGTAGGGTTGTCACAAAATTTGACATAATTGAGTATATTGAAGTGTTCGGAGGGGAATTTTAGGGACTTGATGAGAAAGATAATATCAGCAATTTCTAACTCCATCATTAGCGGTAAGAGATGTAAATACATCAGACGATTTTTATAATCCATTGCAGTACCCTTCATGACAAATTTTGTTGCTCTTCTTTGAACGAATTCCAGACACTTTATATCCATCAACAAGTGTGGATGCCAAATGACCGAACAATAGAGCAACTGAGAGCGTACAAGGGATGTATACAGGTAGCGTTTAGCGAATACGGACATGGATTTTGAAAAACTCTGCGAAGCAGACCTAGCATTTTGTAAGTGATCAGCTGATAATGCGGTCGCCACCGTAAGTTGGTTGATACAATCAATCCAAGATCCTTTCCTGTGGATTTATTAGAAATTTCTTTGCTATTCATAATGTAGTTACACATTACAGCGGAGTGGCCAGTAGTGAAGTGTAAAACAGAGCATTTCTCTTCATTAACAGACAGATTCCAAGTGTATATAGCACCACTTAGAGAGACTTGTAAGGTCATTCTGGAGAAGTATGCAGTCTTGCAGAGAAAAATTGGCATAAAACACTTGGCATCGTCAGGATTTATGCCACCCCTGTGTAATTCAATGGAGGGAGCCAAATCCATAAGTGGGAGGAGCCTAGAGGGAAACTGCGAATGAACATAATTATTGTGCATTGAGAGCTAGGAGGAGAGGAACCTGGGAACTGTATAGCTAGTCATATTGTAGACTAGTTATCAACATCCCTGAGTGTAGATATCCTCTGCCTCATGATTTTGAGGAGACACTGCAACTGGGGGGCACAGCTGGTAAACACTAACTTGGGCATCACACCCTGAGGCAACCCAGCAGTGGCTTACAACTGCTGACACTCACATCTGTGCTCCATTTCGTGGTGGAGTTCAGCTGCAAACTACGGAACAGTTTGCCTCTCCTGATATGCTGCTAGCCTCACACTCTCCAGTCTCTTCCAGCCTCAATTACCACAACCATATATATAGGTAGCACAATGGAAGGTGGAGGACACTGGCCCTGCAGAACACAGAGCCTCAATTACCACAACCACATATATAGGTCAGCACAATGGAAGGAGGAGGACACTGGGAAAACAATATAGGTGTTCTTACAAAAACAGCATAATTATACTACACATGTAATTTTTGCCTTCTATTAGCAGAAAGTTGTGCTATATAGTGACACCACAAGGAGGTTGAAGGCCCATCCAGGGACATTCTCAATTCATACACATACAGATGACTGCCCCAAAATGTCGTCACTTGCAGGTGGATTTACACTGCACAAACCTATAATTCTGTAGGCCTACATTAATTCATCATCCAGGCAGTGTGAATCCACCTGTGAAGAGTGGATGTCACATATATAATTATATATACCCACCACCAGGTCAATGGACATATTATATACCGTAACATGTCCATTATAATGCACAAGTGATTTTGCTTGAAGCTTACAAGATTATCATAAAAGCTTTTTACCCTTTGAACTAAAATGCGCACGCTTGTTTTGCTGCCAACTCTAAAAGCACATTTTTACCTACTAGTTGGTGGATATGTCCATACATACAAACACTAACTATTGATATCCACTCTTCAAGGCATACACACACAATGCAGTGTCCAACAGAAGAGCAACCAACAGGGGAAAAACACCGCAAGACCTCCAGGTTCACATTTAGCAAGGATAGGAACATATATATATATTCATAGCGGTCACACACAAGCAGCTACCCTTCATGGGATGCTGGTTTGACACTGTAAAACACCTAAACGAGGAGACCTCCTAGCAACAACTCGCTCAGGTTCACTAACCCAAGCGTGGAGATCTCCTATATAGCAACAGCTGGCTCGGGTGCAAACATACCCGAGCATGAAGAATCCCCTAGCAACAACTCACTCTGGCTTGAACATGCAAATGCACAGTATATACACATAACTTTTATGGGGAGTGAGCTACGCAGCATGACCTTTTTGAAATTCCAACACATCAGAGAAACAAATCTAAACAACTCAGTCATGCTCACTGCATTCGCTCACCAGTCATTAGAAAATCACATCAAATAGTATGTGGAAGCATACTGCGGTTTGTAACTCCATGCACAGCGTGAGTGTATGTCCCATCTCTGTCACTACACCTCGTTCCCCACCACTCTCCCCCTCCTTTCTCTTCTTAACCCATACCAAACACACATACACACACACACACACACAGACCAACTGCAATAACGTGCAGGCGAGGGTTAATAATTATAATGGTGAATGTTGAATACTTCATCTAGGCAATGGTAGGTAGGGATGGGGTTACTTGTTCCCCTTCTTTTCATAATGTAACAACCCTACATCCCCTTTCGTGTCAGTATGTACTGGTTATCTGCATTGGGCATTGTCTATTTCGTACACTAGCAGAATCCGAACTGTTAATGATGAGCCAGTTGTTACAGGTTGATGAGTTCTCTCCCAGCAGCAGCAATTGCCATTAAGTATAGGCATAGTTAGTGTTACTGGGTAGCAGTTGGCATGTCGCTTTAGAGTCACCCATAAAATACACTTAGAGTCATAATGATTCTTATACAGAACCTCCAAAGTTATAGTGGCAACCTGTTAAGATAAAATGTTTCTCCTTCCCTGTCATTGGTTTGAGGTTGCACTTTATAGAGTCAGATTAGTCAGTGAACCTTAATTCAAAATTCTACACTACTTGATGAATAGCTAATAGCTACAATACAAAACCAGACTATGAAAAGTTAACATTCAAATAGTAGCTCTAATTGAGCTGCATCTACTATACAGTTTGTAGTTTAGTCAGACTGGAGTTAGAAATGGAGTGCCAGTGTCTCCAGAACAGCCTTCCTGGTAGCTGTGTTGTCCAAAACTGTCCACTGGATTTTTCTGATGCTTTTTGGACTCAGCGAATGACGAAATGCGAACTTTGTTATTGGGATATCGTTGGCCAGTATGAGAAAGGAATTCTGCTGAACGGTTATACGAAGAGACACTGTTGTGGATACTCCATTAGCTGGGAAGGGGAAGCCGGGGGCCGTTTGGTAATGCTGCCACCTTCCACTGAAGAAAGTGTTGAGGTAGAGGAAATTGACATTTCCTCCCCAGTTGTAGCGAGGGTTAACGTGCAGAGAAACGGCGCCAGTGTCTGTCACAAAGTAGACTGCTACCACACCAGAGTTTGGGTTCTTATAGACCACCTCTACACTCTGTCCTATGGCCAGGCCATTCACCGGGATTTCGTAGCGAAGGTAAAACTGGGCCTCAGCCAATTCCTGCATTGATCCGTAATTGGAAGCTGGGACCTCCTGCTCAGAGGTAATTAGCTTGTTCTCTTCCTGCATGGCTCCATAAAGTAATTGCTGGGCCTGATGTTCGGTGGAAACAGGAGAAGATTTAGGTGGATCGACCCCATTCACTTGAGCCCAGTTCCTGGATGATGTCTTCAGCTGGCCAGGTGAAGGCAGGGGTGATTGTTAGAGCAGCCAGGGAGATGGTTAGTAGCAGCATCATTTTTCAACTTTGTTATTCTCAATTCCCAGTGATCGTCTGTGCTGCGTTAGTTTTCTTCCGTTCTTTTATAGTGCTAGAGACGGTGCTCATTAATTAATTCCTGCAGCATAGCTGAAATAACTTCCGGTGATCTACATTTTTAGTTCTTCTGTGTGAGGTAGTGAAATATCAACACATTCCTGTTTTTAGTGTTTTCATGTGTATTACACTTATGACTCAGTATAATATACTGCATTCTCAACTATGACAATGGCTTCACATGATTATGGTGGGAAGATCACAGGAAAACTGTTAGCCATCAAATCTCACGCCATCCGTGTAAAAAACGCTTTAAAACCTCGGCGAGAATTACTTGCTAGGCTTCAATGGCAATTGTCTACAGGCGGATAGCTTTTTAATAATTATCACTAAGTACGGTAGTACTTAGTATATAGGGATTGACATGGTACCTAGCATCATAGATGTATGGGGCTATGATAGGGAGTTTTGTTCATCTTCTTCTCCTTCTTCTCCTTCTTCTTCTTCAGATTCAACACCCATAACTCAAAAATGAAACAACATAAAGTAATGAACTTTGTAAGAATGTAGATATCCATCACCCGAAGAGACTGGTCATACTTATTTCTTTGTAAACAACATTGTTTACTGTAAACAACAACAAATAGCCCCAGGCAATACATTATAAAGGGATCACATGTGTCAGTATAACTAACAAATGGTAAGAGCTATGTGAACGAAAGTTTTAGACATAATGTATTCAATTACCAACATCAAAATCACAGAAATACATGTTTGTAAGCAACAACAACTAGCCTCAGGCACTTTTCTTTAAATTTACTTCTTCACTCCTCAAACTTTCCAACGGTAGCACGCATAGAGATGAAACTTGGTATGTATGCCTATAATATCATTCCCATGACAATTACATGTTTCCATGACGACCACATTTTGTTTGAATAAGCCTCAGGCAATTTTCTTTAAGACCACTTCTTCACTCCTCAACTATAGCACACATGGAGGTGAAAATTGGAGCGCATGTGTATTACATCGTTTCCATGACGACCACAACAACAAATAGCCTCAGGCACTTTTCTTTAAAATTCTTCTTCACTCCTCAAACTCGCTAACTATAGCACGCATGGAGGTGAAACTTGGAGCGCATGTGTATTAAATCGTTTCCATGACGACCACAACAACAAATAGCCTCAGGCACATTTTTCTCTATAATTACTCCTTCACTCCTCAAACTCGCTAACTATAGCACGCATGGAGGTGAAACTTGGAGCGCATGTGTATTAAATCGTTTCCATGACGACCACAACAACAAATAACCTTAGGCACTTTTCTCTAAAATTACTCCTTCACTCCTCAAACTTGCTAACTATAGCACGCATGGAGGTGAAACTTGGAGCGCATGTGTATTACATCATTTCCATGACGACCACAACAACAAATAGCCTTAGGCACTTTTCTCTAAAATTACTCCTTCACTCCTCAAACTTGCTAACTGTAGCACGCATGGAGGTGAAAATTGGAGCGCATGTGTATTACATCGTTTCCATGACGACCACAACAACAAATAGCCTCAGGCACTTTTCTTTAAAATTTCTTCTTCACTCCTCAAACTTGCTAACAGCAGCACACATGGAGATCAAACATGGTATGCACATCATTTCCATGACGACAACAGGCATTTTTTCTCTAGTATTTTAATTTTTATAGGGGCTTGCCCCATTCCACAGAGATAATATGTAGTAGTATATAAAAATGAGTGGAGACAAGTAAATCCTGCGAATTTAAAAAAAGAGGCATATAGGGATCGCATAAAAAGAAAGGGAGACAAGATAGGGATGGGATACATGAAACATGGGTAATGAACAGATTTGAGTACGCTGACACCCCCAACCCCATCACACAATCCCTATATTGTTGCCTAAGTGAAGTATTAAACATTCACCAATACACTACTGAGTAACCAACACCCTTATAGAGTCCAAGTGGAGTTTAAAAGGCAATTTGGCCGTATAAATGTTACTAAAAACAACTGTGAAAGAATGCTTGCTTTTAGTACCTTTAGCCCCTATAAGAGTAGCACACCAGGCAACAATATAGGGATTGTGTGATGGGGTTGGGGGTGTCAGCGTACTCAAATCTGTTCATTACCCATGTTTCATGTATCCCATCCCTATCTTGTCTCCCTTTCTTTTTATACGATCCCTATATGCCTCTTTTTTAAATTCGCAGGATTTTTAATTTACTTGTTATTATGTTGAAGTATGCATGGATAGCTGTACTTAATAACAGAGCTTATACTTTGAAATGGACCCAGTGTTAAGATACGCTACATTAGTTACGAATATAATAATTGATAGAAATCCAGCAGATTTTCATAAGTTTTGTTAACGATTTCTAAGAGCAAATTTCTGCACTTTTTTTAGTTGTCTTTTGCATGAAGGGGATTCCACACTTGTGCTGCATGTGCTGCATACTCGAGGTGTGGCCAAACAAGAGTCACGTAAAGTTTCAAAGTGGTCAAACGGTTACTAGTGTTTGGTGAGATATTTCGGTAGAGGATGCCTAGAATCTTTTTCGCTTTGGTATATACATATATGTTGGATGTGAGATGACCAGCATAAGTTGCTTGATAAAATCACACACAATACTTGTATTGCTGGACACACTCAAGTGGCTAAAATCGATGGCTGAGAATTGTTGGGCAGCAAAATATTTTGCATGTGTTAGTGTTAAAAGGACAACATGTTCTCATCTGACCACTTGGCTATACAGTAGATATCCTGCTGCATTTCGTAATACATATACAGTAATACAAGCTATACATAGCTATATGACTTCTTCTGCATAAATTGTAGCAGAATAGCTGAAATAACTTCCGGTGATCTATACAGTTTTTTAGTTCTTCTGTGTGAGGTAGTGAAATGTCTACACACTCCTGTGTTTAATGTTTTCTATTGTAGCAAACTGCAACAATGCCCTCACGTGATCATGGTGAAAATATCACAGGAAATTGTATCATCTGTCATTAAGAATGGTAAACCAGCTGGTTAAAGTTGCATGTTTACGGTAGTGAGCATTATCTTGTTAGCATTATAGTGAAACCGTGAAGCAACAGACATAGTGGGAGTGAACGTTTGTTTATTGTTCCGAAGTTTTTCCTTTGCCCAGAGGTACATACTGCCATTATGTACATGATCATCAGCATAAACGAAGTGATCAAGAGTAGACTTCCAGTGGGTCTTGTGAATCTCCACTGTGTACAGTATTTCATACGAGTGCAAAAAGTTCAACATGAAGTGGGATAGTTGTGCGGTTGCAGCGGCACTCAGGTCGACCGCCACCGGCTTGATGTTTCCCCCCAATATTAAACACAGACATAAAACTGTGTCGCATGCGTTTTGTTCTCTCGACCGTAAAGCTCATTCAGCAATTCCAGTACTAGCTACACTTTTGATACAAGAACAATAATAATCTGTCTCCCCCACCCACACATTAAACACAGACGCACACACACATAGTACAGACTAAGCATCAAACAGTTAATGGGCATAACTGCACAGGCACGTAGGTGCCTAATGATAGCTACTGAGATGCTGAAAAAGCTTCCTATAAACCTCAAGCATAATTATAACTTGGGACCACAAGCACCTGAAAACTCTTCTTTGTGCATAAAATTGCTAGCTACCGGATAGTTGTATAACAGCCGACAAACCCAATTTTCGCATATTATATAGCTACCTATAGTATTGATTTTGTAGTTCTTCCGTGTGTGGAACAGTAATAATGTTTTCTTATGGCTGTTATGAATACATCTAATGGCGGCTAGCATTAATGCATTTTTATGTTGCTATGCTGAACAATGTTGATGCTCAGAAGCTAAGTTGTAAACTGGGATAAGAGAGGCAGTAGGAGCTTCACTTAACTCACCTTAATTTGTACAACTATGGTAAAAAGCTATGAGGGATATACGGTACTGTGTTCTTGCCATTGAGTGTAACTTTAATGGATATGCCCAGATGTGCTAGAGTTCAAGTCAAAAAACTCATGACTTGGAGAAAATGCATGAAGCATCAGCCTATATACTTAGGATCTTAGCACAGTTACTATCAATAGCTACACATGTGCAGAACTTACCGTCTATCAAGAGTCTGTACATTATACCCATGAAAGGGCTAATGATCATGGGAGACATCCGAGCAAAGAACAACAACAAAAACATTCACTTACACAGGTCCACTGTGAGGTTTCACTGTAATATTATGAAAAGTAATGCTCACTACCGTAAACATGTGTGCCCTTACCCAGCTAGTTACCTTCATCAGAAAATGGCTAACAGCTTTCCTGTGATCTTCCCACTATATAGCTACTATAATCATGTGAAGCCATTAGTTGAGAATGCAGTAAAATAATATTATACTGAGTCATAAGTGTAATACACATGAAAACACTGAAAACAGGAATGTGTTGATATTTCACTACCTCACACAGAAGAACTAATAATGTAGATCACCAGAAGTTATTTGAGCACCGTCTCTAGCACTATAAAAGAACGGAAGAAAACTAACGCAGCACGGACGATCACGGGAATTGAGAATAACAAAGTTGAAAAATGATGCTCCTACTAACCATCTCCCTAGTTGCTCTAACCATCACCCCTGCCTTCACCTGGCCAGCTGAAGACATCATCCAGGAACTGGCTCAAGTGAATGGGGTCGATCCACCTAAATCTACTCCTGTTTCCACCGAACATCAGGCCCAGCAATTACTTTATGGAGCCATGCAGGAAGAGAATCGGGTCGATGAACCTCACAACCCTCTCCCAATTTACCATTGAGCAAGAAGCCCCAGCTTTCAATTACGGATCAATGCAGGAATTGGCTGAGGCCCAGTTTTACCTCCGCTACGAAATCCCGGTGAATGGCCTGGGCAGAGTGTAGAGGTGGTCTATAAGAACCCAAACTCTGGTGTGGTAGCAGTCATCTTTGTGACAGACACTGGCGCCGTTTCTATACACGTTAACCCTCGCTACAACTGGAGAGGAAATGTCAATTTCCTCTACCTCAACACTTTCTTCAGTGGAAGGTGGCAGCAGTACCAAACGGCCCCCGGCTTCCCGTTCCCAGCTAATGGAGTATCCACAACAGTGTCTCTTCGTATAACCGTTCAGCAGAATTCCTTTCTCATACTGGCCAACGATATCCCAATAACAAGGTTCGCATTTCGTCATTCGCTGAGTCCAAAAAGCATCAGAAAAATCCAGTGGACAGTTTTGGACAACACAGCTACCAGGAAGGCTGTTCTGGAGACACTGGCACTCCATTTCTAACTCCAGTCTGACTAAACTACAAACTGTAGTAGATGTAGCTCAATCAGAGCTACTATCTGAATGTGAACCTTTCATAGTCTGGTTTTGTATTGTAGCTATTATTCATCAAGTTAATATTTACCACAAACGACAATTCACTGACTATTCTTACTGTATTTTATTTATTTTATTTTATTTATTTTATTTTCAAGCTTTACAGTACACAATGCGATCTATAAAATAGGATGCTATAAATAAGAAATGAATGGTAATTATAAAGAAGTGTACTGAAGGAACACCAGTTTGGGAGTACTGGTGTCCTAAGACGTAGTAACTGAAGAGAACCGGGTTGTTATTGATGTACTGGAACACTTAGCGCATGGGCAAAGAAAGTGAAAAGTGCATGGATTTGTACTCTGAAAGTTGGTTTTGAAGTGATTCCAAAAGAATTGTAAGAGATGACGCTTGATAGATTGGAGAGATAGTTCCAAGTTTATCGGAGGGAGAGAGTTCCATAGCCGAGGGAGTCTGTTAAAATAAAAGTGGGCTGCAGAAGATGTTTTAGAAGAGGAGTGATTCAACTTAAGATAATTAGTGGAGCGGGTATTACCTTTGGAAAATTTCATGAAGGATTAAATTTGAAAAGCTTGTGATGTGTCAGGCTCCTTGAGACAGCGAATGAAAAATAGAATGTCATTCAGCTCAAGTTGCATCATAAGAGGGAGGATTGTCAGAGATATTAAGCGGTGCTTGTAAGTTGATTGATAGTCATTGAGGATAAACTTGGACGCACGTCGTTATACTTTTTCCAGAGCAACAATCTCTTTGATGAGGTAAGGTCTCCAGATTTGGGAAGCATAGTTTAGTTGAGAGCGCACGAGAGGTGAATATAATCTTTTCTTGGCTGAAATACATAGGCCATTGGAGAAGGACCTCCGAATTAGGCCTAAAACTTTGTAGGCCCGAGCAGTGATCATTGTCAGGTGATTGTCCCACTTCAGGTCACTAGATATCAGGATTCCTAGATCACGATAGCAATCAAGGACTTGAATTGGTGAGCTATTGATTGTGTAGTCATGGAGGACACGGGGGTGTTTAGGACAAAGACGGAGTAAAACACATTTGTTTTCATTGAAGTGTAAATTCCACTGAAGGCTCCAGGAAAATAGATTAGAAAGGTCATCTTGCAAAGAGTGAGAGTCAGATTGAGAGGAGACATTCTTGAGACATTTGGTATCATCTGCGTAAAGAAATATGTGGGAATGCCTGATGGACAGAGGAAGGTCATTGACGAATATCAGGAACAGGAGTGGACCCAGGATACTACCTTGTGGAACACCTGAGATAACAGGAAGTAAGTCAGATGTGCACTGATTTAGTAGAACACATTGGGATCTACCAGACAGGTAGGACCGGAACCACTTCCACAGGTTTCCTGTTAGACCAAAAGACCAGAGCTTCATGAGAAGTTCATTGTGAGGCACACTGTCAAACGCTTTCCTAAAATCGAGGTAGACAACATCAGCTTGTGAGTGGGTGTCTAGAATAGTGTGAACGGTGTTTAAGAAGATCAGTAGTTGTTGCGCCGAGGAATGCTTTGGACGAAAACCAAATTGACAGGAAGAGATAGATGTAGATACGAATGGGATTATCTTGTCATAGATCAGCCTTTCCAGGATTTTGGATACAGAGCAGAGAAGAGATATTGGACGATAGTTTTGCACGGATGACTTGTCTCCAGATTTGAGAACTGGAATAATCAGTGCATACGCCAATCTGAGGAAGGGAGTGTTGAGACAGACTTAGGAGAAATAGGTGGTGAAGGGGTTTGTACAGTGCAAGTGCACATCGTTTAAGAATCTTAGGACCGATACCATCAGTTCCCATGGCTTTGGATGTATCAAGAGTAGATAAAGCCTCAAACACATCCAGTTCTGAAATACCTATATCAGATAGAGTAGATGTAGGGGTGTGCAAATCTTCTATGGGAGGTAGCTGAAAGGTGCTCTGGGTGAAAACTGAGTGGAAGAAATTGTTAATATACAATGCAACCTTAAAACAAGCCTAGCCTCTTCCGCCTGTCAACCTAGCCTCTTTCACCTGTTTTACTTCTACTCTAGTATATCGAGTGCAGATGTTGGCTTTTCCTCAGAATTTGCATCATTTTGAGGTTATAGGGGTTATAGTTGGATTACACAATAGTAACACATCCTTATGGTGCCGGAAAACTTACATAAACGTAGGCATTGCTACCGTAATGGTACGCCTGTGGAATAAGTGTAGTTATTACCCGTTGCTAGGTCGTTGCTATGTTTATTTTAGCACAATAAATCAGCTACCCACCCAAGAGGGTGAAAAGGTGAGAATATCCACTGTGGTTAGGGTTAATAACTAAGGAATGGTGTGAATATCCACTGTGGTTAGGGTTGGGTATCAATGTTTTTATGTACAAACTCTGACAGATCGAGGATGGATCGAATGGCAGAGGCTTTCCGTTTGGAAGTCGAGGGTTGGGATTCTGAGACGTCGCTGCAAGACTCCGCGTCCGAGAGTAGCGCTCCTGGGGACGGGCCGCCGGCATCGAAAAGGCGTAGGCTCTCGCTATCTCTTACAAGAAAGAGGGCTACGTGCAAACCTCTCTGTAGCTGTGAAGTAGTGCACGTAGCCCTCTTTCTTGTGGAGATAGCGAGAGCCTACGCCTTTTCAATGAAGACGGCCCGTCCCCAGGAGCGCTACTCTCGGACGCGGAGTCTTGCCGCGACGTCTCAGAATCCCAACCCTCGACTTCCAAAGGAAGCCTCTGCCATTCGCTCCTAGATCGCTCTCTCGATCTGTCAGCGTCGTTCCGTGTCTTTGCCTGGCTGAGCCGGCCAGCCGCGTATTAATAGAACGGCACGTTTTGCGCAGGTTCACGCGCATCACCTTATTTGGGTGAATGCGCCATTATCGCGCGTGATATCCCCAGCAACGACCAATCAACGGTAATAAGCATTTTATTACACCTTTTGTCGTGGTGTTGCTGTTTATCGCTCGGCGCTACGCGCCCTCGTGGTGTCGGGCGATAACAAGCACACCACTCCAAAAGGTGTAATAACATATACAAATTGTGCTTTTTAGGGAGGAGCGCACAACATCTACTGAATTGTTGTTGTGCTCAAGGAGGGTCGGCTTGCTTACGACCTAACAGGCCATTTTCCTATCTTTCCTCCCTTCCCATCTCTTTCGGTGACGGATCCAGAAGCCTCTACGAGGGGGGTTCCTGCCAATCGCGGACACTAATCTGCATGCGCGTGGACACTGATGGCAACCGAAGGAGGAGCTTCGTTCTTCGGGGTGAGGCGACTGTTCAGAGACATGACGTTCTCCGTCGTAGCTACGTTCGCTGTCGGTGGTGTTCATATGCTGCCGTTTCGCCTGCTAGTGAACGTTGACAACTTTGTTTGCCTGACGCGGCCAGCTAGCTGTTGCGCGCACGTGATCTGCGCATGCGACGGCGCGAGAGTATAGTACGTGGGTAAGACCGCGAGATCCCAAGAACCCCTCCCAATTCCGCCACTGCCTTTATTGTGCCAGATGAGCCCACTCCGAAGCACAAAGTATGCAGCTCTTATTGAGCAATGTAACTACTATCGATAATGAAAAGCACTAAAGTGCAAACCCTCGGCGGTAAACTAGCGAGTTGTAGCATCGCTGTATGCTGGGCCGTGCGTCATCGACGGAGCCAGTAACACGAGTCTCACCGTAACACAGGGTAGTTGCATTAGCGGTTAGAGCAATAGCTCAGGTGTTTCAGAGGCTCTCATATTTGCTTTATTCAATCTATCCGCTCTTCTCTGTTTCAATGCTCTTGGCAGACGTTTTATAGATGGGAAGGCAAGACCGCAACCACAAACTGCTCGCCACCTGAACTATTATGCTATATTGCAAACATACCTTGCTCAGCATGTTTATCGTTTATCCATAGGGAACAGCAAAATTGACAGGAGGCCGTGGATCATTCAACCAACGTGGCGTAGCGCATGCTCCGGCGATTAATTGACATGACGCATGCGCGCTATATAGCTATATAGCTAGCCTGCACGAGAGGGCGCGTGCGCGATCGCGACCGCGCGCTGGCCTTTTCGCTTGTTCACGCCATATCTCTGGAACTCGTGACATTAATTGGCCGAGCGGAGCGAGCCCACCTAGTCGTGTCTTCGGCTCGAATTTTCTATACGACGCACCGTCGTCGTCTTAGTACGCATGCGTTAATATTACGCATTTTGGGCGAGCGGAGCGAGAACTCAAGTACGTATAATTATACAATTATACAACCATCAGCGACAATATAGCTACGTACCTACAGGTGTTGTCGTATTAGGTTGAGTAAGGCAGCTTGCGCATACGTAGCTAGTAAAACTAGACCAGAATAAAGTAGCAACGGAAAAGTAATGTGCCAGCTCCCCCTCTCCATCTCTTAATCGTCGCTGAAAAGACCAGCCTCTCTGTCGTGAGGACTTTCGACGGCCGGGCGTTCTGTCTGTCTACCTCTTGGACCAGAAGCAGTATCGTTGCCTCTCGATCTCGTAATCGTCCCTGAAAAAGACGAGCCTCTCTGTCGCGAGGACTTTCGACGGCCGGGCATACATATATAGAAAATTCGAGCCGAAGACACGATTTTCTGTCTGTTTTTCTTCGACGAAGAACACTATCCTCCGCGGATCTTCGAAGCGTAAGAAAATGGAGAAAAAAATTCCTCACAGAAACGCGTAATATTAACGCATGCGCACTAAGACGACGACGGTGCGTGGTATTATATAGATAGAAATTCGAGCCGAAGACACCACTAGGTGGGCTCGCTCCGCTCGCCCAATTATACGACATACTGTGCGGAATTTTTTCTCCATCCTCTTACAGTCTGTCCAGTTGGAGATAGATTCATCCGTGGAGGATAGTGTTCTTCCTCGAAGAAAAACAGACAGAGAATCGTGTCTTCGGCTCGAATTTTCTATCTATGTATGCCCGGCCGTGGAAAGTCCTCACGACAGAGAGGCTCGTCTTTTCAGGGACCATTACGAGATCTTGAGCGGGCAAGGCAACGATACTGCTTCTGTTCCAAGAGGCAGACAGACAGAACGCCCGGCCGTCGAAAAAGTCCTCACGACAGAGAGGCTTGTCTTTTCAGCGACAATTAACCCATACCAAACACACATACACACACACACACAGACCAACTGCAATAACAGACAGAGAGTAGTTACCCTCGGCGCATGCGCAGCGAGGGTACTGTAGTTGGGTGCGTGTGTGTGTGTGTGTGTGTCTGTTACTCTCAATCTCACTTTTCGAATGTCTGTTCGTCTCACAAACGATACGACCTACTTAACGGGCAATGAAGGTCAGAAATTTCGAACGGTTTTCTCTGAAAATGCTCCGTTGCAAAGCTAGAGCGCTTCCACATTGTATGGCTAATGCCGGTAGTCGCCATTTTATCGCTGGCGGATAATGCGCATGCGCTTATATTTAGCAAAGGACCGGGTCCGCTTGCTCCTTCTATCTTGAAGGCACAAGAAGTCACAACGAATGGCGTGTATCGACTCTCGCGTGCTATCTACTACTGTAGCTGGCCCGTGTCAGACTCTCTGCGAGCTACTTCGCCGAGGGTTTGCACTTTAGTGCTTTTCATTGGGTCTGTCTGTCTGTCTGTCAGTCTGTCTGTTACTCTTCATCTCACTTCTCGAGTGTTCTTTCGTCTCACAAAGGATACCACTTACTGAACGGGCAATGAAGGTCAGAAATTTCGAACGGTTTTCTCTGAAAACGCTCCGTTGCAAGGCTAGAGCGCTTCCACCATTGTACGGCTAATGCGTAGTCGGCCATTTTTATCGCTGCGGAAAATGCGCATGCGCTTATATTTGGCACAGGACCGGGTCTGCTTGCTCTGTGTATTTTGAAGGCACAAGAAGTCACAACGAAGGGCGTGTATCGACTCTCGCATGCTATCTACTACTGTAGCTAGCCCGTGTCAGACTCTCTGCGAGCTATATACTAGCGGGAGACCGCGAGTAAACGCATGCGCAGTTCGCCGAGGGTTTGCACTTCAGTGCTTTTCATTCTTTTAGCTAGTATGCTATAAACATGTTTTTTCATATACAACAATTAACTTGCAAATCCTCAGACACCAGCCGAATCTGCCAACAGAGTAGCTAATATATACAATTGTACAAAGAATTAATCTCACAAAATCCACGTAAATTTGCTAAGCCATCTCATTCTTCTCCGTGATCGGGTCTGGTTTGTAGCTCTTCCATCATCGTCCATAAGAAGATCCATACCAAAGCGTGGAGCATAATATTTCAAAAGAGTAGCCTCTTTTACTTTTGCTTCATCTCCACAACCACAACTATAGGACACATGCAGTTGTATCGAAGTGTTTTCAGGTGATATTTTCCACATGCTGCAGTGGGACCTTCAAACATTACACTCCCAGGTGCATGTACATTACACGTGCAGTTCAGAAGCTGGATAAATTGACTCATATTCTATGTTTCAGGTCAAAGAATGCCTGGTATGTGAATCATTCAACTCACACCCTAGTGTAATTACTCACTCATTTCCTCCCCCTCATTCTTCCCATCTCCCCCTTTATCCCTATAGTCAAGGGCCACCCGGCAGTATCCCTCAGTGTCAGCTCAGACAGTCCACACTCTCCAGTCACAGATCAGAACAATCATATCCTCTCTCCCTGAGGACCTGCAGTCCTGTCTTAAATCCTCTTTCTCTTCTCCCTCATAAACATTACCTGTTGTATTGTCCACCTAGTTTAATTATTATTATTATCTACATAGGCCCTTGTGAATAAATAGTCACAGTGTAATCACCAAACATGCACATGGGAGATGAATCAGTTGAAGAATAGTTAGAGGAGTTTGTATATACTGTAACACTGCAAATTTCGTTGTGCGTTTTTGGACACACAATTTCACATCGCCAGCTGGCTGCTTTAACACACATAAAGTATGTAGTTCTCGTAGCAAATAACATACTTCTATTCTTTTAACCCACCCAAATGCTGTGTACAAACAAGAAGTAGAGATCGTGGATTTGGTCAAAGAATGCCCGGTATGTCAATTATTCTAACTCACACCCTAGTGTAATTACTCACTCAATTCCTCCCCCACATTCTTCCCATCTCCCCCTTTATCCCTATAGTAAAGTATCCCTCAGTGTCAGCTCAGAAAGTTCACACTCTCCATTCACAGATCAGAACTATCATATCCTCTCTCCCTGGTAGGACACATAGAGATGAAACTTGGTACGTATGCCTATTATATCATTTCCATGACAACTACATGTTTCCATGACGACTGCATATTGTTCGAAAAGGCCTCAGGCAATTTTCTTTACAATTACTTCTTCACTCCTCAAACATACTAACTGTAGCACGCATGGAGGTGAAACTTGGTGCGCATGTGTATTACATCGTTTCCATGACGACCACAACAAATAGCATCAGGCACTTTTCTTTAAAACTACCTCTTCACTCCTCAAACTCGCTAACTATAGCACGCATGGAGGTGAAACTTGGTGCGCATGTGTATTACATCGTTTCCATGACGACCACAACAAATAGCATCAGGCACTTTTCTTTAAAACTACCTCTTCACTCCTCAAACTCGCTAACTATAGCACGCATGGAGGTGAAACTTGGTGTGCATGTGTATTACATCATTTCCATGACGACCACAACAACAAATAGCCCCCTAACTAACTATGGCAGAAACTCTTGTACACCCTTTACGAGTGTAATGTCAGCATATGTGAAGTCAAAAATACTAAAAAGCTGCCCCAGCCCACCTGTAGTATCGTCCCCAGGCACTCTTGAAACGTGTTTTAAATTCTCACGGAAAACATGCTGTAAATCCACCCACTTCTTCCCCATTGCTGTCAGAAAGAGTCAAGCGCCGTATGTCAACTTAGGGCCGAACGAGAAGAATAATTATTATTGAGCGAGTGTGTGAGTCCACAAAGTTCCCTTATTAACTGCCCATGCAACAGGCTGTACTTTTCTTTCATTAGGGTGGCTTTAAGAATGGGCTCAGAATTACGTTGATGGGGAGCAGCTAGAGTCGTTACTCTAGCACCAACGTTATCATCAAGTAGAAATATTCCGAAATCGTGATAATGCACTCCAACACGTTCGAAAAAGTCTAGTTCCTGTAAGGTTGGAGGTCCTGGTAAAAGAAATCACACAGGTTTACATGAACCTCTAGCAGTTAATCCCTCTTGGTACGTCACTACAGCACTCATTTGTGAGCCCTAAAGTCATAGTTACCCTCGGCGCGCATGCGCAGCGAGGGTACAGTAGTTGGGTCTGTCTGTTTGTCTGTTACTCTATATCTCACTCCTCGAACATCTGTTCGTCTCAGAAACGATACCATCTACCCAACGGGCGACGAAGGTCAGAAAATAAAGGCGGTTTTCTCTGAAAATGCTCCGTTGCAAAGCTAGAGCGCTTCCACCATTGTACAGCTAATGCATAGTCGGCCATTTTTATCGCTGCGGAAAAGGCGCATGCGCTTATATCCTCGACCGGGTCCGCTTGCTCTGTGTATCTTGAAGGCATAAGAAGTCACAACGAAGGGTGTGTATCGACTCCCGCGTGCTATTTACTACTGTAGCTAGTCCGTGTCAGACTCTCCGCGAGCTATATACTAGCGTGGATACCACGAGTAAACGCATACTAAAAACCCAGCCCATCAAATTATTAGTGGTACCGCGCGTGCGCAGTTCGCCGAGGGTTTGCACTTCAGTGCTTTTCATTATAATGGTGAATGTTGAATATTTCATCTAGGCAATGGTAGGTAGGGATGGGGTTACTTGTTCCCCTTCTTTTCATAATGTAACAACCCTACATCCCCTTTCATGTCAGTATGTACTGGTTATCTGCATTGGGCATTGTCTATTTCGTACACTAGCAGAATCCGAACTGTTAATGATGAGCCAGTTGTTACAGGTTGATGAGTTCTCTCTCAGCAGCAGCGACTGCCATTAAGTATAGGCATAGTTAGTGTTACTGGGTAGCAGTTGGCATGTCGATTTACAGTCACCCATAAAATACACTTTAGAGTCATAATCATTCTTATACAGAACCTCCAAAGTTATAGTGGCAACCTGTTAAGATAAAATGTTTCTCCTTCCCTGTCATTGTTTTGAGGTTACACTTTATAGAGTCAGATTAGTCAGTGAACCTTCGTTTGTGATAATTCAAAATTCTACACTACTTGATGAATAATAGCTACAATACAAAACCAGACTATGAAAAGTTCACATTCAAATAGTAGCTCTAATTGAGCTGCATCTACTATACAGTTTGTAGTTTAGTCAGACTGGAGTTAGAAATGGAGTGCCAGTGTCTCCAGAACAGCCTTTCTGGTAGCTGTGTTGTCCAAAACTGTCCACTGGATTTTTCTGATGCTTTTTGGACTCAGCGAATGACGAAATGCGAACCTTGTTATTGGGATATCGTTGGCCAGTATGAGAAAGGAATTCTGCTGAACGGTTATACGAAGAGACACTGTTGTGGATACTCCATTAGCTGGGAACGGGAAGCCGGGGGCCGTTTGGTACTTCTGCCACCTTCCACTGAAGAAAGTGTTGAGGTAGAGGAAATTGACATTTCCTCCCCAGTTGTAGCGAGGGTTAACGTGCAGAGAAATGGCGCCAGTGTCTGTCACAAAGTTGACTGCTACCACACCAGAGTTTGGGTTCTTATAGACCACCTCTACACTCTGTCCTATGGCCAGGCCATTCACCGGGATTTCGTAGCGAAGGTGAAACTGGGCCTCAGCCAATTCCTGCATTGATCCGTAATTGTAAGCTGGGACCTCCTGCTCAGTGGTAATTAGCTTGTTCTCTTCCTGCATGGCTCCATAAAGTAATTGCTGGGCCTGATGTTCGGTGGAAACAGGAGAAGATTTAGGTGGATCGACCCCATTCACTTGACCCAGTTCCGGGTCTTCAGCTGGCCAGGTGAAGGCAGGGGTGATTGTTAGAGCAACCAGGGAGATGGTTAGTAGCAGCATCATTTTTCAACTTTGTTATTCTCAATTCCCAGTGATCGTCTGTGCTGCGTTAGTTTTCTTCCGTTCTTTTATAGTGTTAGAGACGGTGCTCATTACTCAGTGCAATTAAGTCGCGTTGAAATTAAATTCCGCATGCGTGCGTCCAGTTTTGGTTGTGTGTATATATAACCTGCCATTTCAGGCAAATAATATATTTATCTGAACTGAGACTTTGTAATTTAGATGATGGACTATCACCATTGATGCCATCTTTTTATGGACGAATAAGGATTGATATGAAAGTGTACAAGAGCGCAAGATCGAAAGTGACTATAAACCGGATATAAGAGGCTAGGCGGACGCGAAAAAAGCTATTTTATTAGTAAGTTTTTATATCAAACGAAAGCTCATCGAAGCTGCTTCACAGTTACGACTGAGAATTGGGTCGATCTATCAAGGTAAGACTGGCAGCGGCACAAATAGACCACAATCTAGAACACTCTGAAATTCAACTCACCGGCTCAGCGCAACCAGTGACTAAGGAACCAAATCTCAGTCGCTACCTTGCTTGATACACCTTTTGCTTTCTCTATACCGACTTATCTGCTCCTAAAGGCTTTGTTTCATGGACCGCCTCGAGGGAAAAAGCCGAGCACCAGCCATCTTCCCCGTTGCCAGCCGTCTCGGACGGCCCGTGACGTAGTTATGGAAGTCACGTGACACTACAGTCCGCTCTCCATTCTCCCTAGCTCTCTCTCAGTGCAGCCGGCCCCATACAAACAACGGGGGAGAGTCCCGGCGCGCGCCTTGGACGACGTAATGCGCGGGTGCGCACCTGGCCATGACGCAATTTATTGGTTTTTTTTGAGAAGTAAACGATATAAACAATTACAATAGACAAGCAAAAAAAAACAAAAAAAAACAAAGAACAAACAAACAAATAGACAAAATTCAACAATAAAAAACAACAACAACAACAACAACAAAAACAAAGAAAAACGCTAAATAATACTGTCAATGTGCGGGGGAGGCGTTGGGCAACGGTGAAGCCACAGAGTTGCATTTCCTCTCCAGAGGCAAATAGCGCACCGTTGGAAGAGGTGACGGGTGGTTTCGGAGGGAGGTAAGCCCAGCCGCTGCCCTAGGAGCGTCGGAATGCGCCATTGCGCGTAAAAATCCCGTGCCAGGACTTAACTACGCTGAGTAATTAATTGCTGCAGCATAGCTCAAATAACTTCCGGTGATCTACATTTTTAGTTCTTCTGTGTGAGGTAGTGAAATATCAACACATTCCTGTTTTTAGTGTTTTCATGTGTATTACACTTATGACTCAGTATAATAATTATACTGCATTCTCAACTATGACAATGGCTTCACATGATTATGGTGGGAAGATCACAGGAAAACTGTTAGCCATCAAATCTCACGCCATCCGCGTAAAAAACGCTTAAAACCTCGGCGAGAATTACTCGCTAGGCTTCAATGGCAATTGTCTACAGGCGGATAGCTTTTTAACAATTATCACTAAGTGCGGTAGTACTTAGTATCACTACATATAGGTTAGACGCGGAAGCGAGGTGTCTACGCTACATTGCAACCCGAGGGGCTGTGGAATGTTGGCGTCCCGAGCGCAGCGAGGGCGCTACCCACATGCCCCGAGGGTTGCAATGTAGCGTAGACAACCGAGCTTCCGCTGGCGCAAAATTTATGTATATACCGAAATCAATCTATCATCTGTCTTATTTCTATCCTTGCAAAGACATCATTTATTGCTATTCGTCTTCATTTTCGCCAGTTCTAGATCTGGAAGTATGGTTATAGCTAAATAGCTATTAACACTATAACCGAACTAGCTCCTAGGTAACCCTTGTAGTGACAATGAGTACAATGAAAAGCACTGAAGTGCAAACCCTCGGCGAACTGCGATGCGCGGGACGCTATGAGGGCGGGCTCTAGTATGCGTTTACTCGTGGTCTCCCGCTATGTAGCGCGCAGAGAGTCTGACACGGGCTAGCTACAGTAGTAGATAGTATGCGAGAGTCGATACACGCCCTTCGTTGTGACTTCTTGTGCCTTCAAAATACACAGAGCAAGCGGACCCGGTAAGCGCATGCGCATTTTCCGCAGCGATAAAAATGGCCGACTACGCATTAGCCGTACAATGGTGGAAGCGCTCTAGCTCTGCAACGGAGCATTTTCAGAGAAAACCCCACATATTTCTGACCTTCGTCGCCTGTTGGGTAGATGGTATCGTTTGTGGACGAACAGACACCCGAGAAGTGAGATGAGAGTAACAGACAGACAGACAGACAGACAGACAGACAAACCCAACTACTGTAACCCTCGCTGCGCATGCGCGCCGAGGGTTAATTACTGGCAAGTATGTATATACCATTTTCCATTTTCTTTATATACCCCAAACGGTTTCACTTGGTTTAGGGCCTACCTTGTTTGACAGGCTGTACTTTTTTAGGCTGATAGTATTCTTAGACCTCTCGCCTACCATTCTCAGGAGTAGTGTCTCACACATTGACAGGATAGGAAACTCGCAATGTACAATGAGCTAAGTTTGCGGTAGCTAATAGGTGTAGTTTCTCTGTCTCTGCATTGGTATGTGTATAATCGTAGTGCAGTGGTGGACGAATGCTACAACAGCATGTTATACCATTGACCTGCTCCGCTAGGTCAAATCTCACGTGTTCCGCATACAAAACGCTTCACAACTCGGCGAGAATGACTCGCTAAGCTTAAAGAAATCACAAGAAATAGTATACGGGCCATTATCTAGCTATACATGTGCCCAAATACTTGATACGTGCCATCAGTTCTCCACGCGAGAACTCGTTCATACGCGATTTTCCTGTGTCATCATAATATTATTCTTCAGACCCGCCATCTCCTTACCGGAACAAGTTGCAGCCATGATTTTTTCACTGAACGTCTCCAGGTTCCACGGAGGTGTACACGGCCATAAGGCGATCGCTTCTTTATTGTCGCAAGTCCCTGTAGTTGATGTTTTAGCTCCTCCGTAACGACGCCGTTTCCTGGTAACTCAGCAACACGCGCCAGGGGGCGTTGTCCGGATGCTCGCGCAGGCCGCGCACGGGCAGCGCGGCGGTTGATTTCGGGCTGTTGGTTTGCTCTGTAGTCCTTACTGCTTTGTGGTGTGTTTCAGTGTCCCTGCTTACCCGACTTCATTTTGCTCTACACAAAAGCTAGTGCATGGTGCTTTCTTTGTAGTCATAGTGGTTCATGAAAAAGAATGGAAACAAGTGGAAAAATCATTTCTTCAAAATGAAGGTGATATAGAGATGGCTCAAAGCACCAAAAAGGAAAGAACAAGGACCCATTTCACTGCTAAGATACACAAATCAACATGACACTATCCCTATATCTTTGTTCTATTGACTAATAGGGAAATAAGATCAGACAAAGATATAGGGATAGTGTCATGTTAATAATTATGTGTGTCTTAGCCGTGAAATGACCCCTTGTTGTTTCCTTTTTGGTGCTTTAAGCCATCTCTATGTCCCCCTTCATTATGAAGAAATGTTTTTAGCTACCACTTGTTAACACTATAATCGAACTAGATCCTAGGATAGCTACCCTTATAGTGACTATGTACAATTACTGGCAAATATGTATGTGCTAATTTAATAGTTGTGCTTGGAGGACTTTTGTTTGCAGATGGCTTTGTTGGTAGTGAGTCTAAGGATCAGTTACAGATGCTTATAGGTGTGGTGCATGCTTACTGTCGAAAATGGAGGCTAAAGGCTAATGTGAGAAAGAGTGCAGTGATGGTGTTCGCTAGGGAGTCAGTGGATGGTGCTTGGAAATGGAGGGAGTATGTTTTGCCTAGAGTATCTAAATACACATACTTGGGTGTTGATTTTACTAGTACTGGTGCATGGGATGTGCATATAAAAAATGTGTTAGACAATGGTAGAAGGAAGGTTAATCAGTTGCATAGTGTAATTAGTAATAGGGATATTAATTTGAGTGCTCGCAGGTTGTTGTTGCTGGCGGTGGTTAGGCCAACTTTAGAGTATGGGAGTGAAGTGTGGGAAGCCAATAAGACTCGGGCAGCTGCGTTAGAGTCTGTGATGCTGGGAGGAGCTAAGCGTATTCTTGGGTGTTCGTCTAAGACATGTAATGAAGCCATTAGGGGGGATATGGGGCTTGATACATTACAAGGGCATAGGGATAAGATTAAGTTGAAGTGGTGGTATAAGATAGCGGCATTGCCAGGCAATAGGTATCCAAAGAAGCTTTTAATCAGGAATGGAATTTTAAGTCACGGAGAGGCAGGCAGAGGAAGTGCTGGAGTAAGGTCATTGATGATCTCTTTTCGTCATTAGGTCTTGATAAGGCAGAGTAGTTGCATGATATTCAAAATGGGGATGGCTCCATGAAGGGCTTTTTATCTATAGTAGGGGACAGTATCAATGAGAGGGAGATTAAAAAGTTTGAAGAGGGGCTAAATAGCAAACTAGCTCTTGTTGTATAAGACATTAACAAGGTGGTAGAGTTCAAAAAGTACTTGCATGGGAAAAGTGATGCTGGGTCTAGATTAATGTTTAAGTTCAGGTCAGGCACGCATGGGCTAAATGAGGAACTGGGTAGGCATAGGGGGAGGGAGGGGATGAAGGAGTGCCTGTTGTGTGATGATGAGTGTGAAAGTGTGAGTCATGTGTTGTGGGACTGCCCAGCATAATTATTGTCTTAGGAGCAATTTCTTAGTTGCCCTGCAGGGGAAGCTTGGGGATGATGGGTTTGTGCATTTCCAGTCACTTGATTGTTTCAGGAAAGCATCCTTTGTTTTGGGTAGTGAGCTGTGTT
The DNA here is from genome assembly GCA_030341885.1 of Geodia barretti. Classification (NCBI taxonomy): domain Eukaryota; kingdom Metazoa; phylum Porifera; class Demospongiae; order Tetractinellida; family Geodiidae; genus Geodia; species Geodia barretti. The sequence continues at coordinate 33,333 of CASHTH010001740.1, forward strand.
TGGTTCTTTGCTTGGCCTTGTTAAAGGTTTCATTTTGAATGTTTGGGAGCTAAGAAAGGTTAGGTTATACGGCGATAATCCCAGCGTACAACAGACCCAGTCTCAAATTGTGTCTGGGGAGCTGCAGGGTGTCGCTGGTGGAAGGGGTGAGTTGAGGTGTCTGGGAGGTGAGACAGACACCGCATGTTCATATGGTGTATGTTCGTTTGTTAACGGTTCCGCCCATTGCTCTGGGTGCGTGGTCTATGGCCCTAGTGCTATGGCAGCAACCTGAGTAGCTATTATTATGTATATGCCATTTTCAGTAAACTTTTTACACCACACTGTTTCACTTGGCTTAAGGGCCTACCTCGTTATGTGCTGTACTTTTTTAGGCTGATAGTGTTCCTAGACCTCTCGCCTACAATTCTCAGGAGTAGTGTCTCACACATTAACATGACAGGAACCTAAAATATGCAGTGTGCAATGAGCTAGGTTTGCGGTAATAGGTGTAGAGTCTCTGTCTCTGCATTGGTACGCGTACAATATTGTAGTGCAGTGGTGTAGGAATGCTACAATGCCCGCAGGCTTGTAATCTCCTCAAACAGCATGAACAGCATTCAGAATGATCGCCTTTGGGGCTCCACCTTAGTCCATTCAGATTTCAGAATATTCATACACTGTAGCTCTGCCTCTGCATGTATCATAAGTGAGGTATGAAAGTGCGAAGCAAAAAGTTTAAGACACCAAGTTGTTCGAGCTGTCCTGTGTGGATTTGAATTGTTGGTACTCTGCAATCTAGGTGGAGTATTCTGCCACATGAGATACAGAAGTAGCCTCAGTAAGGAACAAAGACAGCAGATAATTGAGTTACAAAGGATTAACTTTGTTCCCTAAATTCTGCTCACTTTGTTCCAAGTATATATGACATGTATACTATGTACTTTGATCCTGGTCTCTCTATTTCTCATATGGAGTTTCCGTCTCAGCATGAAACAAGGTTAAGTAATATTTGACTTGTTTCTGCTGCAGTTTTGTCAGTTACGGGGAGTATTCAAGGTCTGGAGAGAGGCAATGGGAAGTTCAGAGTGATTTGTACATCTACTGGAGGCAGACCACTGACAATGTCTGTCACTGAACCATCTGGTGTTGTAGAGAATATGATGAACATTAATGAAAATGGAAGTGTGGAGTGGATAGGCAGTGATACTTTTTCAGCAGAGGTTAATAGGACAAATGGAACTCATGGAGATGTGTATGGTTGTATGGCATCTAATGTAGTGTCTAATGCTTCACACAGTTTCTCTCTGAAAGGTTTGTCTGTTTTCTTTGTATCAGGGTGACACAATAATTATTTTGTCATAGTTGCTGGGAGTCCAACTCTAATGTTAGTAGTACAGATATCAGCTACGTCAGTGATAGTGGAGTGGAGTCAGCCATCAGGAGGAGCCACAGTGACTGGATATGTAGTACACTACAGTCATGGAGACGACAACATGACTGAGGATGTACCTGCAACCTCCTCCAGCTACATTATAACAAATCTAACTAGCTGTTACAGCTACACAATTTCAGTTGAGGCCACCTCAGAGCATGTTTCAGGAATATCAGAGAGGTTTACACTGATAGCAGGTATGTATACAGTTATGCAACATAAGCTATGTACTTGTTTACTTACTTCAAAATTTAGGTGCCTCGTTATTTGTGAATGTCACAGCTGAAGCAGTGAGTTCAACAGTCATCTCAGTCCAATGGGACCACCTGAGTGCCTGCAGTCCAGTCAGTCATCTGTCTGAAATATTTATGGTTCATTACACTGCTGTATCAAGTGGTGTTATGGATAAAACCAGTGAACTCATCGTATCATCAACTGAGGCAATGTTGACTGGACTTACCCCATACACCAACTACTCCATTAAAGTAGCGGAAGTTAGTGAGATGGGAAACGTGGGACCATGCAGTTACCCCATCACTATGCAGTCTGACGAAGATGGTAATGTGTCAACGTTATTATAGTTTTGTGATGATTATGAATGTTGTTTTAGTTCCAGGTCCAGTAGGTGCAGTCACAGCATCTCCCTCTCCGTCTCAAGTAACCCTGACATGGGAGCCACCACTGATGCCTAATGGAATAATCATAGCATATGAGGTTTCCTACAGACAAACAGCTTCCTCAGAGCCTGAGACTAGAGTGAACTCCTCAGCTCTGGCCACTAATTTCACCACAGAGAGCAACCTTGAGGAGGCCACTGAATTCATCTTCTCTGTGAGAGCCTACACCAGAGTGGGACCTGGAAATGCCTCCTCTCTTACTGTGGCTACTCTTGCTGCTGAGTCAAGTAAGAAGGACTGTTATTCTTTCCTCTCTTAAAATTTCTAGCTAGCTACATATTTTTTATCTGCAGTTCCAACTTTAATCAAGACTGCTGTTATAGTTGGAATTGGAAGTGGTGCAGCATTAATTGGAATCATTATTTTTGGAATTTCTATTGCCTGCATTGTGTTCAAAAGGTAACAACCTCATGTAATTTTTTTGGGAGTTTACAGATCCTTTTTAGATCACATCACAGAGCCAGGCCAATATTGTACACAGAGGATAATCCAGCCTATGGTGTAACTCTGGGTGTGAGATACAAACCATCAAGAAGGACAGATTCATCACCTACCCATACACAGGAGCCTGTGTATGATACAATCAGTTAGTAACATGACTTCACCTGTAATTTCGTTTAAGAGAGCATCTTTGTCTCTCTTTACATAATGGAGTATGTTATATGCATAAAATAGCTGGCTACAAACCTGATACTCAATGGTCAACGGTAGGCAATTGTCCCCCTACGGAGGAACTGGTCATTATCAACACAAACAATATCAAAGAGTACATGTCTGGGATAGGCATGTACTGCTTGTGTATTTCTCAGAACATGAAACACATCTGTGAGCATTTTCAAAACTCAAAACAATAATTCTTGCAATTGACGAATCTAATAGTAACAATTGTAATTAAGAAATAACCTGCTGAACTGACATAGCTCTTCTATTGCCATCCATGCAGTAGCATTCTCATGAAGCGTCAGTTCAAATGTGCACACAGGATCAGCAGGTATGACTGCATGGATGAACTTCAGTGACCTTTCACAGATTGCCAGCCTTCTAATATAGCTAGTTTTATAAATGGCAAGGGTCAATATACATGCACCAATTTGTCTTTGGTTCCACTGTATTTGAGGTGGGGCAGGAAGGGTAAAACGTAATTGTGAGTCAACATTAAAACTAGATCGACCTGGTTTAATAAAACATGACCCGTGCTATACAGTACATAAATTCATACATAGGTGTGTGGGTGTATATCACTAACTCATAGCTATAATTCAAGGGTTCTTATCACTAAGAAAAGTGCTGTAAGTGTCAAAAGAGTCCAGATACACCAACACTGCTTCAAACAGCAAATGATAGTGTGCCTGCAATGAAGGACATCAGGTTGTGGCTGTCACTGTACTTTTACCAAGGGACGTACCACAGTGAGGACAGCTCCAGGTTTCTGTACCCTGAGAGCCTTGACCACCTGGAACACATCCACCACTCCCTCTGTCTTACACCTCTCAATGGTGGTGACTATGGCACAGAACATCCCCGACCTACCCACTGTGTCACTGTGGGAAACGTAAGAATCCTGTCAACAAACGAATGCAAGTAATAGGTTTGAGTCATCCTTCCTTACTCTATAGCTAGCCAACTATACCTGCAATGGACTACGATGGGACGGTTGCCAGTTGTGATCTGGATGTTTGTCATCTGACTTATCACACTTGTAACAGTGCTGAGGTTATGACATCTACCATCAGGACTCCAGTTAGTTATGTGCAGCTGTACAATCTGATGAGCACTTCCAGACTGTTACAAAGCATGAAGGAGAAATTTAAATAATTCTATACTAACATACTTACCTCAGTATTTGAAAGACTCAGTTTACGAATAGTATATCCAATCACTGTCTGTTCTTCTGTCAAATCGACTGTATACTCTCCAAACTTAACCATTCCAGTCTGAGGCCAATACTGATAACACGTCTCCTGTTGTTTTTGTGTCATAGTATCAGAGCGTCGGTAGACGCTATAGGGATGACGCGAGTGAAATCTCACGTGATCCGCGTATAAAACGCCTCAAAACTCAGCGAGAATGACTCACCATGGCTTCAAAATCACTAGCAATAGTCTAGAGGCCAATACCTAGCTATAAATATGCCCCAAGACTTCCTACGTGCCCTCAGTTCCCCACCAGAGAATTCGCTCTTACGCGATTTCGCGATTTTCGTGTCATCATAATCATCATAATTATTCTTCTTCTTCTTCTTCAGACCCGCTAGCTCCTTACCGGAAGCAGTTGAAGCGTTGATTTTTTCACAGAACGTCTCAAAGTTTACCGGAGGTGTGCACGCATATCAAGCGATCGCTTGTTTCTTGCCGCAAGTCACTACGGTAGATCATTGAGCTCTTCCACGGTAGTCACTGAACAACGCCATTTGCTGCTAACTCAGCATCAGTGAGCCGCATGCGCCGAGGAGGGCGTTTCCCCAATGCGGTGCGCGCGCATTGACGGACGACGACGAGCAAGAGCACGTGGCGAGCAAACTGGACGAATGAGAAGAGATTCCGGGACGAAACCAAAGCGAAATGAACGATCTCTCAAGGGGCTCATCTCGTGCGTGAACCAGGTCGTCCACGAGACTAAGCCAGGATGCCTGCAGAGGAATTCTTATCCTCCAGTGCCTTCTGTAAGTCAGCATAACTGGCTGGCGGATCAAGTGTAGAGAACGGACCCAGCGCGCAACGACTTCCGGAAGCCGCACAAGTGACCGCGCCCCCACGCACGCGCCATAGGCCACGCCCCCTACAACATTGCTCACGCACGAAATAACGGGAGGGGCTGATAACTGAAACTCTTGCAAATCCACAGGCTATTTTTTTAAAACATCCAATGAGAAGCCGAGCGGCATCAGAATAGACACTTTACGGCGGGTTGGCAGCATCCTCTCCCTTTCACGCGCTCTGGGAGCTGACGCTGATCAGCAGATCGCTTGTTTCCAACCTGTTGAACTGGCCATCTTGCTGCCACATGTTCATGGCCTGTTGTTTCGAGAAATGAAGCCATTCTGAGGGCCTTGATCTGGAACCAAGCGATCTGCTGATCAGCGTCAGCTCCCAGAGCGCGTGAAAGGGACATGGACAAAGATATACTGCTCCTATATTGTGTTTACAATCAATCCAAGAAGCTAGCTGGATGATAAAAGAAATCACTCTATATACGAACCAGACTTTCAACAAGTTTCATTCTCTGTGTGCGGAGGTGGATGATGACACCAGCTATATCCACCACCTTCTCCTCTTTCAGCTGCTCAAGAACACAGTCGATAGTTATCAGAGTCCCTGTCCTCCCAACACCAGCACTGTGGATAAAAAAACCACACCTATTCCATTTACTCCGTTAACATTGTAATAAAGCCACTAAAAGTCAATGAGCGTATAATATGCTACAGCATTACACAGTTGTCATACTTTTAGGCCCCCTGAATAGTATCCTTTCTAGAAAGAGTGCATCACATTTTTGGTGAGCGAAGTTCAATATTTCGCGCATGTCTTCACGGATCACGTAAACATTTCCGCCACTATGTAAACATTTTTCTTCTCTATAATAACCATGTTTTAAGTGAAGCTAGCCTGCCCATGCGGGCATTATTCTGTGACCCACACTGCAACACTGCACCGTAATGATTCCAAGTAGGCGCAAAAACACACACGAAAAAATTTGAACTGTACGCTTCCAAAAATGCGTTGTATTAGGTATATACCTGCAGTGAGCAACCATTGGTCCTTTTGATAACTCATGAAGTTTCTTCACTTTCTTGAGGAAGACTAGCAGTGAAGTGGCAGAGTAAGGCACCCAATACTCAGGCCACTCTGTGAAGTGGAACTGAGTCACAGTTAGAATATCTCCTCGGCTCTCTGTGAGCTACATGGAAAAAGTTTAATTGTAGGAGGACTGATGGTAGCTGTACATGACCTCATTCAGTAGTACCTGAACAGCAAAGTGGCGAGTGGTGTAGTCAGCCAGTATCTGTTGTCCTGTGATGGTGACATTGAAGGGACCGAAGGACAGGGTCCCGGTCTCTGGCCAGTACTTGTGACACTTGATCCTATTTCCCTCCACCAGATTGGTGACCATCACAATGGTCTGAGACCTCTCCTGCCACACCATCCTCCAGAAGTCAACAGTTGTGTTAGGCAGTGGTCCTGTAGTAAACCAACACAAGTGAATGCCTATATAGTGCTTTTGTAAAATGACCTTGTGTTGCAATATATTGCTGTATCTTATATCTTTTTATACCCCTATATGTGGCAGTGTAAAAGATGAACTTATACACATTTAACAAATTCAATTATAAACTGACATCAATGTAGCTGGCATTAATGAAGTCTTCCTCACAATCTGAGTGGCCACGAATAGGTTTGAGTATTACCCGGTTGTCTTCACCTAGTAGATATAATGTTATGTACAATTAGAGACTATTAGGCCACTTACAAACAGTAAAATTGGAAAATCTGTTGAGTTTGGACTTTCCTTAAATTTACGTTTCGTTAATTACGGTCCCTTAGAATTTCTATTGAGGGTAAATTTTCTTTTAAGTTAGAGATATGCCCGTATTTGTTTTGATTCTTATTATGTTAGCACTTTTTAGTACGTTTTATTACTTATAGAATTGTTTTTAGGATCTTATCTTAAGCTTTAATAAGTATTATTTTACCTTATTTATCCCCTTAGCTTTGGGGGGGGTATTTAGTTCGTATATCTTTTCTTAGTTAATTCTTAGACTTTCTTAGGAAGTATTTCCTTTATGAGGGCTTTCTTCTTAATAAGCTCTTATTACTTTTAGAAGAGATTTTAAATAAGTTAAGGAGAGAAAGATTCGTGTTAGTCTTTTTTAGAGGCCTTGGGAACCTCTTCGATCATACTGTTGTAACTACTGTATAACAAATAAAAAAGTGCTTACGTATTACCAAAATGTGTCTTTTATAGATCTCACACTTTGCAACTACGTGACACTAAGGGACACAAGTTCCAAGTGATTCATGAATATAGTGTTTTAATGGAGCTCCTATACCGCAAAAATTTGGGATTGGTGTGTTGTGGGCTTTAAGTCATTATTTCATGGGATGACCTATCTTGCGACATAGTCTCCACAAATCATCTACAGTCCCTGGACAACTGGGTTTGTCATTTTGAATCATCAAAAAATCGTCTCATAGATATGGTGAGATCTGTCCTTGCACAGGCTGCTTCTAGCAGTCGTATGATGTCGAACGACAAATATCTTCGGAATCTTCGTCTTCCTCGAAATTTGCATGAGTTCACTCTGCTGTATAAGTGACGAAGATTCTACACCTCAATAAGCAGGTGTAAATATGGTTTTACCACTATTTGTTATATCTCTGCTTGCATTAGTATCTGAGTGTCAGTGTATGGAAGAGAGAGTAGATTGCTAGCATTGGCACTCTGGTCGCTTTGATCGTATTTGTTTGATAGTTCTACGTTTACTCCTGCGTTGCTTCGGCAATCATATATGAGTGGAGTTTAAGTTGACTGTCATATAGAAGTTCCTAACTCACTTGTAGATGTAGAGCAAGATGACAGCAAGGTAAATGAGAAACAATGCTGTCACGCATGAGGCACTATCCACCGTCACAACAGTATCATTGCGGTTCCTGAACAGTTTGAGAATAGAACGTAGGGCTTTCTAATGTAAGTATTAGTACCACAGCTGGAGAAGTGTGGAAGTGGAAGTTCTTAGAGAGGACGTGGTTCCCGTCCAACTATAGTGTATGCTCTGACAGAGAGATATATAGTCAGACCCTCCTCCAGATAGTCATTCCCTGCTGTGAGAAATGTGGACTTCCACATCCGTGGTGTCAGACTGATGCTTCATTCGCTGAATGTTTGCTGGTGGGTCGGACACCTGCATACGCGATGATGCGACACCAGTAGCAAATAGGTGCACGCCAGGAAGATATATTGTGAGAGTGTTGAGGATGCTGAGAGATTTCCAACACATTTTGGACAGAAAAAACCATGAACGAGGAAAGAGAAAATAAGTTTTTGCTCACTTTCGTCATGTACAAAGCTCATCACAAAGGTTAAATCTCCCAGTAAGTAAAAGGACTTAACTATCTTCCATGTTCCCACCGTAAATTAATTGAGGGCGATAGGGGCCGAATGTCTCCCTCTCAGTTCCGTGCAGCCACCTCAACGGAGTAACGTGTGGAGGTACCAGTCCAGTCAGTGAGATTTCCTCTCTTGTTTCATTGACAGTATGGTGTGGCATACCTGAACTCTGCTTGTACTTCACCCACCCTGTTTTGACTATCTGACTGGTACTATTGCAGGCACCATACCAGTCCATCGGACTATATGGATGTGGAACTCATAGCTTCTCGTCTATGCCACCGCATTGCCACACAAGCAAAAAACTGAAAAGAGCAGCAAACAACTTTGGTTGATAAAAAATCCGACGGATGTACGGGTGTTAATGTTTCATAACCTAAAGCATTGCTATGGATCTCGGACTCTCCGTAAGGTGCTCTGATATTGCGTCAACCTCTGGACGTATTCAAGGCCAAGGCATTTTTGTTAGTGAGTAGTAGTGAGGTTGCTATGGGAGGAGCTAGTGAAGTGTGCAGTACATCCTCAGAGTCATTTTATCAACTCCACTCACTGTATAGTGTATACTGACATATGCAGTCACTGCTGTGATCCCTCTGATGGCTGACTCCACTCCACTATCACTGACGTTGTTGATTTCTGCTTGACATAGAGTATGATAGGGTTTAAACACTGAGAAATATGGGTGATACTTATAACCAGTAAGTATAGAAAAAATAACCCAATACCCTTTCAGATAAAGACTGCTAATGACGTTGGACACGATATTGGAAGAGAAACGATGTATGTTCGCTATTATATTAACCACCTTGAAGAAGGATCTCTATGCAAGATTATTGAGCTCCTTCCATTCCCTGTCCTTTGAGTGTGCCTATACTGCAGAGGTATCCAAGTCTTCCTGCCTACCACCCAATGCCCACTGTGGACCTTTCATTACTGCTACCCGCCAGTATATTACATTTGACTTTGTAAAACTCCATTTCTTTTGTCTGTTACGTTGAAAGTCAACTACCAACTGTATGAACTAAAAACAGACAACGTTTTTGTCATAAATAATTGTTGTTATACTAAACCTACTGCTAATAACCACGGAATTTTGGGCTCGACGCCCCCTTATAGTGGTGATTATTCGCCTAGCTGAAATCAGAGGACGGCATGGCTGACTCCACTCCACTATGACTGACGTTGCTGATTTCTGCTTTACAGAGAGTATAATAGGGTTTGAACACACTGAGAAAATAGGGTGATCATACCATACGTAATAAGAAAAATAACCCAATACCTTTCAGATAGGAACTGCTAGATGAGTTGGACACTATATTGGAAGAGAAACAGATGTATGTGTCGCTATTATTACCACCTTGAAGAAGGATCTCTGCAGAGTATGAGTCATTCCCTGTCCTTTGAGGTGTGCCTACTGCAGAGGTATCCAAGTCTTCCTGCCTACCCAATGGCCCACTGATGGACATTGTCAGTACTGCTCCGCCAGTAGAAGTACATTTGACTTTGAAAACTCCATTTCTTTTGTCTGTTACTTCGAAAGTCACTACCACACTGAGGACTAAACAGACACGTTTGTATAAATAATTGTTGTATACTAACCATACTGCATAATAACCAAAGAATGGGTGACGCCCTATGGATGGCACAGGTCAAACTCATATTTTACAAGTGGAAAAATCATTTCTTCAAAATGAAGGGGGATATAGGGATGGCTTGAAGCACCAAAAAGGAAGAAATGAAAACCACTGAAGTGCAAACCCTCGGCGTACTGTGACGCGCACGCGTAAGTAAACGCATGAGGCGTACCACTAATTGATTGGCTGGGTTTAGTTTTTTTAGCTGTTACTCGTGGTCTCTTGCCAGCTCGCGCAGAGTCTGACGCGGGCTAACTACACTACTAGATAGCATGCGAGAGGCGATACACGCCCTGCGTTGCATCTTCTGGTGCCTCCGAAGTATATACGCAGATCACGCGGATCGATCCGACTGTGGTAAGCCGTTGTGTATTGGCTTTTTCGCGCTCTAGCTTTGCAACGGAGCATTTTCAGAGAAAACCGCCTTTATTTTCTGACCTTCGTCGCCCGTTGGGTAGACGGTATCGTTTCTGGGACGAACAGACGTTCGAGGAGTGAGATGTAGAGTAACAGACAAACAGACAAACAAACAGACAAACAGACAGACCCAATGAAAAGCACTAAAGTGCAAACCCTCGGCGAACTGGGGATGCGCGGTACCGCTAATGAAAATATAAGCGCATGCGCGTTTTCCGCAGCGATAAAATGGCCGACTACGCATTAGCCGCAGAATGCCGGAAGCGCTCTAGCTTTGCAACGGAGCATTATCAGAGAAAACCGCCTTTATTTTCTGACCTTCATCGCCCGTTGGGTAGATGGTATCGTTTCTACGACGAACAGACATTCGAGAGGTGAGATGTAGAGTAACAGACACACAGACAGACAGACACACACACCCAACTACAGTACCCTCGCTGCGCATGCGCGCCGAGGGTTAACATGGGGTCATTGCACAGCAAAGATGCACAAAGCTACATGACACCATCCCTATATCTTTGTCTCATATTAAACTTTGCTTATAAACAATAAAACAAAGATATAGGGATGGTGTCATGTAGCTTTGCGCATCTTTGCTGTGTAATGACCCCTTGTTAACCCTCGGCGCGCATGCGCAGCGAGGGTTACTGTAGTTGGGTTTGTCTGTGTGTCTGTTACTCTCAATCTCACTTCACGGGTGTTTGTTCGTCTCACAAAGGATACGACCTACTTAACGGGCAATGAAGGTCAGAAAATAAAGGCGGTTTTCTCTGAAAATGCTCCGTTGCAAAGCTAGAGCGCATCCGGCATTGTACGGCTAATGCCGGTAGACGCCATTTTATCGCTCCGGAAAATGCGCATGCGCTTATATTCAGCACAGGCTTACCTCGACCGGGTCCGCTTGCTCTGTGTATCTTGAAGGCACAATAAGGCACAACGAATGGCGTGTATCGACTCTCGCATGCTATCTATTGCTGTAGCTAGCCCGTGTCAGACTCTCTGCGAGCTACTAGAGGGACCGCGAGTAAACGCACACTAATAGCCCAGCCCATCAATTAGCGGTACCGCGCATATGCAGTTCGCCGAGGGTTTGCACTTTAGTGCTTTTCATTTCTTCCTTTTTGGTGCTTCAAGCCATCCCTATATCCCCCTTCATTTTGAAGAAATGATTTTTCCACTTGTTTCCACTATTTTTAACAGCTTATGACAACACTGCATTTATTGTTACGTACACAGTCACTCTGATGTTCATGAGTATGTTGTAGATAGGCTATATACAATAGACAAATTGTAACTGTAGCTAATTGGGCTGCTAGTGCCTGAAGCAGGGGCTATAGATACCGCATTCACCTCATGTATTGTCTTCAACAAGGATGTAATTAGATTATTGCACATAGTTGTGGTTTCATGGGAAGGCTTTGGTAATCAGGCTACAACCTGGGGGGGACAAACAATGAAGGCCCATTTGACTGAGCGCCCAGCAAGGCTCGCGTAACACCACGCAGACTCTGCCAAGTTGCTCCTCGTGCAAATCAACAGCAAGCTAGCCAGCTGGAAAAGTGCACACTTACTTACAGAAGGCACTGGAGGAGGCTGAGAGTTCCTCTGCAGGTCAGTCAAGTTACGAAGTGCCGTTTGTCTCAGAACTACTTTTTTTGGATCAAGCCGAAACGTCGCGTGAATTTACGTAAATATCGCGAGAGTTTAGCTAAACCTCGTGTGATTATAGCAATCGTCGCACGACTTTAGGCAAACACCGCACGACTTTAGCTAAACTCTGTATGACTTTAGCTAAACACCGCATAACCTTAGCTAAATAGTGCATGACTTTAGCATCCATCGTTGCATTTAGCTAAAAGGGCATTACTACAGCTAAAAACCCATGCATTTAGCTTTGGTCGTCGACGTTAGCTAAATATCGAAGACGAATGTTAAAGTAACGCGAATTTAGCTAATAATCGACAACGGATGCAGCGTATAGCCCTAAAGTCATGCGCTGATTAGCTAAAGTCATGCGGTGTTTGCCTAAAGGCGTGCGACGATTGCTAGAATCACACGAGGTTTAGCTAAACTCTCGCGATATTACGTAAATTCACGCGACGTTTAGGCTTGATCCAAAAAAAGGTAGTTCTGAGACAAACGGCACTTCATATTAACTCGCCCCGTAATACGCGCGCACAGCGCATTGGACAACGTCCCTGCCTAGCGCATGCGCACGGCTCACAGATGCTGAGTTAGCAGCAAATGGCGTTGTTCAGTGTCGACCATGGAAGAGCTCCATGATCTACCGTAGTGACTTGCGGCAAGAAAGAAACGATCGCTTGATGTCCGTGCACACCTCCGGCGAAATTGGAGACGTTCAGTGAAAAAATCAGCGCTTCAACTTGTTCCAGCAAGGAGAAAGCGGGTCTGAAGAAGAAGAAGAATATGATGACACGAAAATCGTGAAATCGCGTATGAGCGAATTCTCGCGTGGACGACTGAAGGTGCGTATGAGGTCTTTGGGAACATGTATAGGTAGATATGGACAGGCCTAGGGAGTCATTCTCACCGAGTTTTTAGTCGTTTTGTACGCGGATCACGTGAGATTTCACTCGTGGCATCCCTATATAGAGAGTCTACCGACTCTCTAATACACACACAATATGCCTCAAAACTAACTGAGAATGCCTGGCAACGAAGTTTGGCACTCTTGACATGGGAGAGAATTTATTTCAGACACAGATAATTGGGTACAATGCTCGTGAAGAGTCAGATTTTCAGGTTTTGCATATCCTCCTCCATGCAATCTCTATGTGAGAGTAAACCAGTTAGTTCCTATATGAAAGGTTAATTCTTTGCGACTATGCAGTGTCTGGGTGTAGACATATTCTTGTCTGCCTACATTTTCATTATGTGACATAAAAATTTTTCGCCATAGTTACAGATTAAGACTCACTGGGGTGAGAGATGTTGACTGAGACAGAGCCTTCATATGTGTTGCAAGTAAAAATTCCTTCCATGGCTCTGCTGCCTGGTGTTCTAAAGAGTGTCAACCATTGACGACCATTCAGGTGCCCACTTTCAGATGACCATCCTTTTGTTCCCAATTCCCTGTCTCCAATTTGGTTTTGTGTAAGTTTGTGATCCCAACCGAATTCACGTTGGTATTTAGATGACGTAAATGAGCAGACGAGCCACTCTCATTGCTCTGACCAATATCAGTGATCTTAACGTGTGTCCCTTCCAGAGCAACACCAGATAGAGTCAATTCCAAACCTGCAGATTATGTCAGTGGAGAAAATAATCTGTGGTCTTACACCACAAGTGGACAATCATTCTTCTCTTAGAGAAGGTAAAGCAGTAGAAATATGGCAACACTACGATTTTACAATACATATAGCTACACCAACTCCAGGGGCTGCACAGCCTCTCCCACGTTCCCCTTAGTTTTTGTTCCATAGGAATGATTGTACAGTGTCGTTGATCCGCAGCTTGTTTTATGCTCAAACATGCACATACCTTACTATACTGCACCTATGTAGCTTTAATAGCCCATATGTCTGTTCTGTGCAGCAGTGGTTAGATGGGGACATGTGAGTAGCTAGCTGGGCAGCTAACACCTCATGCATACACATGTATATGGAATGATGTGTCAGGTGTTGGCAGTGCCCACAACAAACCACATATGCTGGTACAACAAGATAAAGATAACAGTGGAATTGTGCACACATAACAAAGAAAAACCAAAACCACACACACACATACAACCGACATATATATATGAGAGTGCATTAAAAGCAACCATACTTTGTAGGATTAAGTGGTGCATAGCAATCTCTGATTAACATGTTCGAGTTTTTTAAACCTTGTTTATTCCCCATGCTCCGGAAGTTCAGGTTATGTGAACATGAGAACAGGGACACAAATCTTTTACACTACCCCATACACTTTGTTAAAACTTCGAATTCTTATTTATGCATTAAAATAACGGGAGCAAACTTAATGAAAATTGTAGTCAAGCTACAAAAACAAGGCATGCAGTAGCACACCAAAGAAACCGCTATAATATACAAAAAAAGTCAATCTGAATCTGTTAACATAAACTGACCAGTGTTGCTTAGATAAGCCCCATCAGAGCCAGCCACTGACGCCTAATGGAATAATCATAGCATATGAGGTTTCCTACAGACAAACAGCTTCCTCAGAGCCTGAGACTAGAGTGAACTCCTCTGCTCTGGCCACTAATTTCACCACAGAGAGCAACCTTGAGGAGGCCACTGAATTCATCTTCTCTGTGAGAGCCTACACCAGAGTGGGACCTGGAAATGCAACATCTCTGACTGTGGCTACGCTAGGTGCTGAGTCAAGTAAGAAGGACTGTTACTGTTTCCTCTCTTAAAATTTGTAGAATCATCTAGCTACACCTTTTTTAATCTGCAGTTCCAACTTTAATGAAAGTGCAAACCCTCGGCGAACTGCGCATGCGCGATACTGCTAATTGATGGGCTGGGCCGGCTATTTGTATGTGTTTACTCGTGGTCTTCCCCTGTAGCCCGCAGAGAGTCAGACACGGGCTAGCTACAGTAGTAGATAGCATGCGGGAGTCGATACATGCCATTCGTTGTGACTTCCTGAGCCCCCAAGGTACACAGAGCGAGCGGATCAGGTCGCGGTAAGCCCAGTGGGATTTGGCGGTTTTTTCGCTTGTTTTCACGGCATATCTCTCGAACGAAGTCGTTTCAGGAAAAATACTTTTTCAGGCTCCCGTAGTTTTGAATCCGCTAATGGGCCGCCTCGTCGTAGCCTGTAGTGCCAGAGTAATCGTCGACACAGTACAGACAGACGCGACGACAGACGACTACGTACCCTCGCTGCGCATGCGCGCCGAGGGAATAAAGACTGCTGCATGCTATACTTGGAATTGGAACCTAGCCCCTCCCCTTACGTCATAAGACGTGTTTTGGGGAGGAACCATGGAAGAGGAGAACACCCTCCTCCATGAACATGCCCCTACACTGATCACGCCAGGCCGTGAAGCCTGACGGAGGGAAATAAAAAATAAAAATTAAAAAAGAAGAAGAAAGCGGCTACTTGCGGCTGTGAAGGCGCAGATCCTGCCACGTGTGCTTGCGGTCACCATGTACGCGCATGCGCGGCACTCATTCTACCATCCCACTTGCACTGCCCTCTGACGTTAACTGGGTCTAAAGGGGTTTAAACCATATTTAACGTCTTACCGGGCTCCCTGACGCTCCCACAGCATGCCACAAGCCATAGACTTGTGTGGTTTGGCGAAAGTGAGGGGCAGGGTAGCCCCTCCCCTTACGTCATAAGACGTGTTTTGGGGAGGAACCATGGAAGAGGGGAACACCCTCCTCCATGAACATGCCCAAGGTTGGGCAAAGGCCTATCCTCCCAACAAAACACGTACCTCACACCCTTGGCACCAACATAAAATAACAACTATGACAGTGGAATGCAGATTACTTGGGTGACCCACAAACAAATGACTGACAATCGAGATGAAGCTAATCAGGGTGACCCCAGGACTCTGGAGTACTGTGTCAGGCGCTACCTGGGAATACGGACATACTGTAGGTAGGCAACACTCTCCCACCTACCTAGCGTTAATTAACAGGTATGTAAACACTAACCAACAAGCATTACAACAATTGAAGTCCACGTTCTTGCGCTTTTTTTGTGTGCCAATAACACACTGTGCAGATAATTTTCAGTGCTAGCTGAGCGAAGCGAGCCCACCTCTAGGTGTCTGAAACGCTGACCCACGGATCAACATGTTTACGTGAAGCGCTAAAACGCTCGAATGCTCGCTTTTTCGCTCGAGTAAGGAGGTGCCCTTACGGTCTGAAGCTGCCCCCGTACTAGCAGTCAGACCCCGAGGTATGGTTCGCGCAGGTTGAATCCCAGTTCTCCACCCGGGATATCATGAAATTCGAGTACACATCCTCGCGTCACTCTCGCCTGGATATGCTACGGAGGTTCGGGACTACGAGGCGCCGTTTGTTCCAACACTCATTCTCCAAAAATGCATAGGGACAAGGTCTGATACTACGCCCGCCAGACACTCGACCGTACGACTCCCTTTGCGAACAGCTCGTCAAGCGCACAGCGCTTCTGAAGGAAGACCCTTTCGTCGCAGGTCGTTGACCCCACGCCGATCACCCTCTCCTGCCAGGGCGACACTCTGCTGGTACCATGAGAAGTTCGGCGATGCTGCAGCGTCGTTCACGCTGACCTCGGCTCCAGTGTCAAGTAGGAAACGGGTGCCCGTAGTCTCGTCTGTGACGTTGCATAGGCGACTGCATTCTGGGCCGGACACGCTCTTCACCCCTAGCGACCAGCCCGATCGTTTCCAGCCTTTGAACAGGGTGGTCTGAACTTGCCTCCGGTGAAACACGACGTGACGCACCATAATTATCTGCACAACCGGACTCCCCACCATGGCACGACCCCGTCGTTTGGGCCTTGAACGTCTCCGAATCGCACGGCAAGAATTCGATCACATGCTGGAGTTGGGCATCATGATCCGGCCCTCCTCTAGCAATTGGTCCTCGCCATTGCACATGGTCCCTAAAAAGACATAAGGAGACTGGCGACCTTGTGGTGACTACCGTGCACTGAATTGCCACACGGTACTGCAGAAGATGGCATAAAACAAGGAAATGAGCCTAGAGTTACTCTTGGGAAAATTTTACGTGACTTTAGCCTAGAGTAACTCTTGGGAAAATACGTGGACAGAGCCTAGAGTTACTCTAGGGAAGAATTTACGCGCGCATAAAACATCGCAAGATAAATTGACTGAGGGTATATAATATGTGGGAATATTTTATGCGACTTGTTAATTGAGGGGCTTACTCACGTAAAACTGTCCCACTATAGAGAGAAACCTGAAACTCTAGGCTGGGGCGGCTTTCTCGACTTTCTCCGCCCCAGATGCCCGTTTCGACATAGTCCATCTCAACCTAATTTGGCCACTCCAACATTCTAAGGGCTATATGTACTTACCATCGACAGATTCACCTGCTGGCCAGAGGCCTACCCTCTAACAAACATTACAGCACAGTCGGTTGCTGAGGCCTTCATCAGTGCTCTTTGGAACTCCGTCTACGATCACGACTGACCGAGGACGACAGTTTGAGTCAGCACTGTGGACAGAGTGCTAGGATCACGACACATCCGTAAAACAGCCTATCACCCCATCACCAATGGTCTCGTTAAAGCTTCCATAGACAGTTGAAGGCATCCCTGAAAGCCCACCCAGAGCCAAATAGCTGGATGACCGCACTTTCGTCTTACTGGGCGTCCGTTTGGCATTCAAAGAAGACATAGGGTGCACAACTGCCGAGTTGGTGTATGGCAGTACCCTGCGACTCCCAGGGGAGTTCTTCAATCAGTCTAAGGGTGAGCAGATGCCTACGTACACAACACAGCTCAAGAGAGCTATGCGATGTCTAAAGGCAGCACCAACAGGACAACCACAGCATCCATCGTCAGATGTATGTCAGTAACGAACATGCACACATGTTTTTGTTTGACACGATGCAGTTCGGAAACCATTGCAACCTCCATACGACGGTCCATTTCTGGTTATGAAGCAAAGTCCTAAGTTTTACATGGTTGATTACAAAGGCAAGCAGACTACAATCTCACTCGACCGCCTGAAGGCGGCTCATCTTGACTCAATACCTCCCGCAAATACACAGAAACCACAAACTCTTCTCCCTCACCCTCCCTCATTCCCCATCGGAGCTCGCTCGCGGCGCTCGCCGCCTCGGCGGCGTCGAGGGCGACGCGGCGCTGCGGCAGCGGCACGCCGTGCCGCGCCAGCAGGTTCTTGGCCTCGTGCTCGTAGAAGCGCATTGGCCGCTCCTCTGCGCGCGGCGGCCGGAGGTTCCCGTGGATCTGAGCAGCGACGAGGTCCGCCACATCGCCCGGCTCGCCCGCATCGCGCTCGAGGACAACCTGCTGCACCTCATCTCCGACCCGAGAATGCCCGCGAGATGACCGAGGAGGATTAGCGCTTGACCCCGCATCTCCACCTACTCGAACTACACATTCAGGTCAACATAGTGCACTGGGTTACTTTGAACCTTGCACGTGGACCAGGGTCTAGAACATTCTAATGCATGTGGTAGCATCATATAAAAGTGTAATGTGTATGCATATGATCAGTCTTTTTCTGGTGGCTGTGACCACCCATAAGCGGAAGCCTGCACTGGAGGGCCAGCCCGCAGTGTTGTTTTGGCTCACTCCAGTTGCATTTGCCAGAAAAATGTTTACTTTGGCGACTCAGGCAGTGCTTGAGTAACCTAGCAGCGGTTCTTATTGACCATACCCTTTTCACAATGCCCTTATTAGTGCCTAGCTAGCTACCTGGCCTTTGTGAGTTTCTTTCAGAAGTGAGATAGCTGTTGCTTTCCGATGGATATTGTGGGGATTTTCTGCGTACTCAGTACATTATTGCGGGTGGTGATGGCAAGTGAAGGTGAGCAAAATAGCTAATTAACTAATGGCTAGTGGTAGCCTGAAGGGGACAATTGGCATACCTTCAAAGCTAACAGACACAGGAACTGCACACTGTAGCTCAGTTGCGAATAAATAGCTACCGGGTAAGATCCAGTCTGCTTAGAAAATCTAGTTCAAGAACTTCAAGAAACTAGTTCAAGATAATTTATGAGTAATAGCTATAATTATAAACTGTTAATATAATATATCTGGTTGTTGAAAGAAGATTCTTTCGACCTAAAGATTGTTCAGTTTACAGCCAATAGCACGTTTCAGGTTAAAGTATAGGAGAGAAAATGCGAAAATCAGGAATGGAGTGCAGGTCAAGTGTATATACTGGGAGTCCAACACCCTTCGCACTGAGCAAAAGCTGGTGTGCATTCTCTCTGATAATACTCAGTCGAGGACCCAGTACAATATAGATTGTCTTGGAGAAAACCTTTGTCTGGGATTGTAGCAATCCGCTTGCACTTCTGAATGTGGCCCAAACAGAAGTTATTCTTCACATTCTCACAGCAAACCTGTGTCAACAACAAACACTTAACTGCATAACTAGGTCATATGTATGGATTAGGTTTGTCAACATGGCTTGCCAGCCAACTACACATGGAAAAGAAAATCTTAATTGTTACATTACACAATTGGATAAACTGTCAAATGGCAGTCCATTGCAGTTGAACCCCTGTGGTCTGGAAACCAGTGGTACAGAATAAAGTGTGTCCCTATTAGAGATGTGTCTCCATTATTAGTGTCCAACTTTAAATCATTTATTGACAATTACAAGTGGTGAATTCTGGAAACATGAAATGCCTACACCCAGATGTTGTTCACACTCCATCCCAACATATTTGTGTCTAACACCCTAAAGCACGTTTTAATGTGTGATCATTTGGGTGCATATAGCTAGTTTGAGTCATGAGATTTTACAAAAATGTAGGAATAGACCATCTTAGAATAGGCATCTTCATGTTTCCCTTCTTTTACATCCCTCCTATACCTGATTTTTTTTACGATTTTCGACTTATAGTGATTGTAAAACACACACTGGTACAGTAGTACCTATTTTGATATAATATACTAGCAAGCGTTTATTTTACTTGAACTGTGGCCAAGAGCACCTGCTGAAATTTGTTTAAGCTCTCCTATTAATCTCCGTCGCTTCTGTTGGCTGCTCCAATAATTATGTATGCATCTATGTAAATTACGAGTAATGTGTTTTTTCTGGTGATTATACAGACTTGTTTCTGACTTTGTCTGATGATGCTGGTGCTAAGATTCAAACTGAACATATTCTCATCACTGACCTTAGCCAGAGCAGTGGAGATACACTCATCTGTTGGTCAACTCGAGTTCAAAGTACCTTCACGTGGTTTCACCAGTTTATAGGAAGTGAAGAATTGACTGAACTTCCAAAGATTACTGAAAACAAATCCAGCCATTTTGGATGGACGAGTGAAATAGTGCGTAAAAATGCAAAAAACAAGCTTACTCTACTTAAAGAAATGGATACAATTCCCATTGAGGGAATTTTCACCTGCAGTGTTGTAGGTGAAGATCAAGATACTGCAGACACATCTAAGGCAGTCTCTGTCGGGATTCATTATCCAAGTAAGATCACCATATTTGAGAAAACTATCTTTACTCACATGCTTAGGCTTTGACGATCTTAATCAAAGGAGTGTTAGTATATGTTATCTTTATAATTATTCAGATCCATGTTAGTGTGTACATTATATATATTGTTTTGGTGGACTAGTTGCATCAAATCTGACATGAATTCTCGGCACTTCCATAATTAAAAAAATTAGCAGATTTATGTTGAAAATTCGAGCAACTGGATGACAAATTTGTGAACCTTTCAATTGATGGGCACTTTTTACTACAATACATACATGCGGTTCACAAATTTGTCACCCTAAAGTTTCAGGGTTCACAAATTTGTCACTCCTATAGTGTGGATTGTATTACACAGTCACAAATTTGTGACCCTGACTGGTGAAGTTGACAATCAGACGTTTCTAAATTCTGCATTACTGAAGTGTACCTTGTTTTTCTTAGAATATTTAGAGGAAGAGTGCTGATCTTTGCATGATTTTGAGGAAAATCGAAAAATAAGAAACGTATGACAGTGTTAATATCTGCTGGGTAAGCCAGTGCAGATAGAGATCTGTTTCAGGTTGTAATTCCAGATAGTTGATCTAGTCCCTCAAGTGGTTGACTCCTTGTGGATAAACTTGCTTACCATTGACTTGCTCTTCAAGATCTTGTACTGTCTCGTTTAGTTTATCTTTTCTCCGTATTTGTGTTGTTATGGCTACTGAGTCACCTGTAACGGATTACTTTACACGGTGGGGTTGTTGATTCTATCACTCTATGCACTGTGATTTGACTAGAATTATTTTTCTTGACTTTGTGACTGAGTAATAGTTATGTGTGTTGATGTTTACTGAAGTGCAAACCCTCGGCGAACTGCGCATGCGCGGTACCACTAAATTGATGGGCTAGGCTTTTTTCTTTACTCGTGGTATCCCGCTAGTAGCTCGCGGAGAGTCCGGCACGGGCTAGCTACAGCATGCGGGAGTTGATACATACCCTTCGTTGCGACTTCTTGTGCCTTCAAGATACACAGAGCGAGCGGACGCGGTCGAGGTAAGCCTGTGCTAATTTGCATATTGGCTTGTTCACTTGGTTTTCCCGCCATAACTTTAGAACGCAGTATTTTTACGAAAATCGCCTTTTTTTAAATCAACCCAGTGTAGCACTGAACCCGATCATATCGCTATTTACCTGATTTAGTGCGCGCGGTGGCAGAAAACGTGGTAACAGACAGACTGACAGACTGACTGACGCACTTCCGGAACAACTACCGTTACCCTCGCTGCGCATGCGCGCCGAGGGTTAATGAAAGAGTGCAAACCCTCGGCGAACTGCGCATGCGCGGTACAGCTAATTGATGGGCTGGGCTATTTGTATGCGTTTACTCGTGGTCCCGCTAGTAGCTCGCGTAGACAGTAGTAGATAGCATGCGGGAGTCGATACATGCCATTCGTTGTGACTTCCTGAGCCCCCAGAGTACACAGAGCGAGCCCAGTGCGCTTATGGACATTGGCTTTTTCGCTTGTTTTCACGGTATATCTCTCGAACGCAGTCGTTTCAGGAATTATTTTTCAGGCTCGCGTAGTTCTGAAGCCGCTGGTATCGCTAATAGGCCGCCTCGAAGCCTGTAGTACCAGAATAAGCGTCGACACACACACGCCCTTCGCTGTGGCTTCTTGTGCATCCAAGGTACACAGAGCAAGCGGATGAGGTGAGCCAGCATGTCGCGTTGATCGCGTCTATTTACTCGCATGCGCACGACTAATTGATGGGTTGGGCCACGCTACGTGGTCTGGGACTGTGCCAGTTTTTCGCGCTCGAACGCTGTCGTTTCATAAAAATTGTCATTTTATTCATGCGCTTGTAGCACTCAAGCATTTCGTATCGCTCTTAGACCGCCTCGTATATAGCCTGTAGTGCGAGGATAGTCGTGGACACACACACAGACTAACCCTCGCTGCGCATGCGCGCCGAGGGTTAATAAGCGCTTCAACCAGTTCCGGTGAGAAATGGCGGGTATAGAAGAGGATGAAGAACATGATGACAAACAAGTCGTAAATTACTTAACGGATTCTTTTGAGAAAAAGTGACGCCATAGCTAGACAAGGGCCCTGCTAGTTTTTGCTGGTGTGTTTTAAAGGCTTAGGCGTTCTCGCCGAGTTTTGAGATGTCTAGTATACAGATCACATAAGATTTTGCTTGTGCCATTATGTTGGTTGTTATACCACACTCATTTCAGCATTGCGAAACCAATCTATCATCTGTCTTATTTCTATCCTTGCAAATACATCATTAATCTTTCATTTTCACCTGTTCTGGATCAGGAAGTATGGCTATAGCTAAATAACTATTAAAACTATAACTGAACTAGGTCCTAGGCAACCCTTGTAATGACAATGAGTACAATTACTGGCAACTATGTATATGCCATTTTTCGTAAATTCTTTACCCCACACTGTTTCACTTGGCTTAAGGGTCTACCTTGTTATGTGCTGTACTTTTTAGGCTGATAGAGTTCCTAGACTTCTCGCCTACCATTCTCAGGATGCACCTGTTATTAGCAGACAAATAGTGTCTCACACATTAACATGATAGGAACCTAAAATAAGCAATGTGCAATTGAGCTAAGTTTGTTGTAATAGGTGTAGTTTCTCTGTCTCTGCATTGGTACGCATATAATTATAATGTAGTGGTGGAGGAAAGCTACAATGCCTGCAGGCTTGTAATCTCCCCAAACAGCGTGAACAGCATTTAGAATTATTAGGGGGCCTTCGGGGCTCCACCTTAGTGTATTCATATAGTAGCTCTGCCTCATGCATGTAATATAAGTGAGGTATGAAAGTGCAAAGCAAAAGGTTTACGACACCAAGTTGTTAGAGTTGCCCTGTGTGGATTTCAATTGTCGGTACTCTGCAATCTAGGCAGAGTATTCTACCACATGAGTTACGGGGGTAGCCTCAGTATGGAACAAAGACAGCAGATATTAAGTTACAAAGGATTACTTTGTTCCCTAAATTCTGCTCACTTTGTTCCTAGTATGACATGTGTACTAGGTACTTTGGTCCTTGTCTCTCTATTTCTCATATGGAGTTCCTGCCTCAGGCAGCTCAGGCTCAAAGTTAAACACTCTTTGACTCATTAACCCTTGGGCGTGCATGTGCAGCGAGGTAAGTGGGCATTAAATGTTGTTGCCTCCCTGTGAGAGGAGAGCGTTTGTGAAGTGAGTTCCGTACACATTTTCCAGTGCTGAATGATCAATGGTTCAGTGCCCTTTTCCCGTAATGACTCGAACACATTGACATAAGAGTGATGTTTTCTTTGGGTGGAGAGTAGCTATGCCAGAGAAACCCCAGTTTCCTGTGAAGAATACGTAGCCTCATTGTTGCCCATTTCAATGCAACCGGGGGAATGAGGTTTGAGTAGTGCTTAGGGATGTTTAGTATCTTCTTCCCAAGGTCACCATGAAATTTCTCCAATGTGCCAAGAATGGGTTCTGTGAGTAGCCAACTATCTGAGCCATACAGGCAGACAGGAAGGACACAGACAGACGTCGATCCCATTGATACATGCTCCTGTCCTGAACGACTCCAATTCCACGAGGAGGGAGGCAAAAACTAACAGAAAAAGGAGCGGGGATAAGACAGACCCCTGTTTAACTCCACACGGTTCGTTTAGAAATTGTGCTGAGTGAGTTGACTCAACTCTAACACAGGCTTCCACTTGATCATAATATGCACTGATTACTCGCCAGGCTTTCCTGTCAATGCCTGCTTTGTACAGGTTGTAGAGGAGTACGTTGTGCTCTATAGAGTCAAATGCTTTCTCCAGGTCGTAAAAGCATTTAAATATCTTCAAACCACTGTCAATATAGGCTTTTATCACCTCTTGTACAGCTTCTGTTGCGTCACAGCAAGATATACAAGCCTGGTATGCTGTCTGAGTGTAATGAGGGATCCCCTTCTCTATCAGGGAGTCATTCTGAGAAGGATGACACGCTCAAGGACCTTGCCTTATGACTGATGATAGAGAAATCCCTCTGTACTTTTCAGCTAGGAGGGGATCTCTGCCCTTGCCCTTGTAAATAGGGACAATGACAGCCTGATGGTATTCGCTCAAGATGAATAGTCTCGTTAAAGATCTTCTTCAGCTACAGAATGAGGAAAATTCGTCGCCATAGATGATGTGCTCAGGCAGTGTCCTGTGTGGACCACGTGGCTTTCCCTTTCTCAGCGTTTTAATGATCCCTTTGATTTCCTCTATGGTGATGTCACGAAATCATTGTTTTGGAAGGAGGCGAGCCTATATATAGGTTAGATGCGGAGTCGAGGTGACTACGCGTGGTAGAGTGCCGAGGGCTCCCGAGCTGTCGGCGTCCCGAGCGCAGCGAGGGCGCTACTAGGGAGCCCGAGGCACTCTACCGCGCGTAGTTACCGTGGCGACGCGTCTAACCGGTTTAGATCCATTCAAACTGTTTGCGAAGATATGGCCGCGCCAGGCGAGCTGTTACTATCTTGTCTAGACCAGGAAGACTCCGAGAAGGAACTCGACATACTCATGCTTGCCGCGAGCCAATCCTCGAACGCTCTGGCAGATACGTGCGCGTAGAGTGGGCGGAGCCCTTTTCCGCGAAGCGCGGCGGACGACGAGGGAATGCTGTAGCTTTCGCCTACCGTTTCTGGCTCGCCGCTCGCTGGTAGCTGAAACCTCGCTCGAGTCTTTCTTCACGCTCTCTCCCCAATAGATCCCGTCGTCCGGGGCAGCGGGATCTACGGAAAATAGATCCCGCGTTTGGCCCAATGAAATTGCGCGATTTAAAATCACCGGGATCTAAAGCTGGGTATGAGTGACTCAGGTTTGGATAGAGCTGGCGACTCTGAAGTCTTTGAGGAACAGAGGTTTTTTAAATGGTGTGCTCATGCATACATGTCTCAATAAACAACTTTGTAGCGAGGTAGAAAGGCAAGGCAAGGTAAAAACAAGTCAACTACACCCAGGACAGCTCTTTCTTTTCAGAGAAAAGAAAAGCTGCCCTGGGTGGCATTCGAACCCACGACACTCTGCAATCTAGGCGAGCGCTCTACCAACTGAGCTACCAGGGCAACTCAGCTGGTAGGAGTTCAAATTACACAGTACACTCTCTCTCAGCTATTGCACAGTATACTCTCACTCAGTATGAGTATTCCATACCAGCAGTGTCTCAGGCCATTGAAAAACCCATTGCACATGACAGTGAGCAAAGAGTGTGATAAGCAACATAACAGCAGGAGTGGTCGGGAGTATATCCTTTGGGGGCTACCCTATCTTAGATATTTGATATTAGTCATAGTCTGTACTTATGCCATATGGCTGAATCATAAGTAAAGCAAAGCAAGTGTAAAGGGGAAAAAATTAACGACACAGTTTTTTTTAAAGAGCTGCCCTTGGTGGACTCAAATTGTCTTCATTCTGTAGTGTGCTCTACCACATGAGCTACAAGGATATATAGCTAATTGTACTCTGTGTAGAATACAGGAATTCGTAACTTAACACGGAGAGCAACTGGATTGCTTTGTCTCTACACTCTGCTGTCACTATTGTTCATAGATGACGTGTATACTCTGTCCTTGTGTCTCTCTTTCTCATACGGAGTTTTTCTGCCTCAGCATGAACAAGGTTAAGTATTATTTCCCTGCAGTTTTGTCAGTTACAGGGAGTATTGAAAGTGTTGAGAGAAGCAATGGAACGTTTATAGTGATTTGCACATCAACTGGAGGTAGACCACTGACAATGTCTATCACTGGACCGTCTGGTGTTGTAGAGGACATGATGAACATTAGTGGAAGGGGAGGTGTGGAGTGGGTAGGTAATGATACTTTCTCAGCAGAGGTTATCAGGACAAATGGAACTCATGGAGATGTGTATGGTTGTATGGCATCTAATGGAGTGTCTAATGCTTCACACAGTTTCTCTCTGAAAGGTTTGTTTATAGTTTAATTGCAGAGGATAATATGAAGTTTTATTCAGTTGCTGGGAGTCCAACTCTACTGTTAGTAATACAGACATCAGCTACATCAGTGATAGTGGAGTGGAGTCAGCCGTCAGGAGGAGCCACAGTGACTGGATATGTAGTACACTACAGTCATGGAGACAGTAAAAATATTATCATTACTGAGTGTAACACGACTGATAACAACACGACTGATAGTAACATGACTGAGAGTGACACAACGGAGAGTAACATAACTGAGTGCAAAAAGACTGACAGTAACACAACTGACAGTAGCATGACTCAAAGTAGCATTACCAACAGTAACTCGACTGATAGTAACATCACTGAGAGTAAGATGACTAAGAGTGTACCTGGATCTTCTACTCATGCTCTGATTACAAATCTCACTAACTGTTATAAGTACACATTTTCTGTTGAAGCTACCTCAGAGCATCTCTCTGGAATGTCAAAGATATTTATTTTGAAACTAGGTATGGAATTACAGGTGATATAATTATTATGTTATTCCCAGACCAATTCGTGTCAGTATCTTTATTACCCCACTTTGTGCTTACTTTCATTGCGGGGTTGTTCTAGTATTACAGATTCTGTGGAAAAAACATTATCCTCCCTCCCTGATTTAGGTACATCAGACCTATCAGTGAATGTCACAGCTGGAGCAGTGAGTTCAACAGTCATCTCAGTCCAATGGGACCACCTGAGAGCCTGCAGTCCAGTCAGTCATCTGTCTGTTAAATTCTCAGTGAAGTACACTGCAGTGTTCAGTGCTGCCTCTGAAATTATAAACGAAATAATTGTATCATCAACTGAAGCAATGCTGACTGGACTCACTCCATACACCAACTACTCCATTACAGTAGCTGTAGTGAATGAGATGGGAAACGTGGGACCATACAGTTACCCCACCACAAATCTAACTTTGGAAGATGGTAGCTAATGTCTAATCTATTATCAGTATACACCTTTCTTATAATGCTGTTTTAGTTCCTGGTCCTGTAGGTGCAGTCACGGCATCTCCCTCTCCGTCTCAAGTTACCCTGACATGGGAGCCACCACTGATGCCTAATGGAATAATCATAGCATATGAGGTTTCCTACAGACAAACAGCTTCCTCAGAGCCTGAGACTAGAGTGAACTCCTCTGCTCTGGCCACTAATTTTACCACAGAGAGCAACCTTGAGGAGGCCACTGAATTCATCTTCTCTGTGAGAGCCTACACCAAAGTGGGACCTGGAAATGCAACCTCTCTTACTGTGGCTACACTAAGTGCTGAGTCAAGTAAGACTGTTTTCTCTCTTAAATTTCTGAAATGATCTAGCTATATCTGCAGTTCTGACTTCAATGAAGACTGCTGTGTTACTTGGAATTGGAAGTGGTGCGGCATTAATTGGAATCATTATTTTTGGAATTGCCATTTCCTGGACTGTATTCAAAAGGTAAAAACCTCATGTAATTTTTGGGAGTTGTAAAATCCTTTTTAGATCACACCGCAGAGCCAAGCGAAGATTGTGCACAGAGGATAACCCAGCCTATGGTGTAACTCTGGGTGTGAGATACAAACCATCAAGAAAGATTGATTCATCACCTACCCATACACAAGAGCCTGTGTATGATACAATCCGTTAGTAACATGACTTCACCTGTCATCATCAATGAATTAAGAAGAGTTACTGTTTCTCTGTGATTTAGGAATGCCATTTTGACTAAAAAAATCCTATCTGTGAAAAAATGCCAACTGCATTCATGTACTTACAGTACAGGCTGAAGCAACTTTGACCATGCAAGTAGGCACGTAAACATAAACCAACAAGCATGACAAAACAACTACGTCAAACCTTACACCACAAAAACGATTGGAACAAAAAGAGGGAGATAGGAACCACCTAAAAGGCAGAGTCTTGGTGCGGTTTTCAATATAACAAGTGAATTAAAAGTTTTTCATTTTAAAAAAAGGTGCGTATAGGGATGGTATAAAAAGCAACAAGACAAGACAGTGATGACCTAGTGTATGTGATGCAGTAGTACAATGGATAATGGCTCCATGTACACTTCAAACTGACATTGCTTGCTCATGGAATTTTTCCTTCAGGTAAGCCCTATATTGTTGCTAAGCATGAGTGTGCTGCCTTGTGTAATGACTCATTTCCTAAGCACATGAGACAAGTAGCTAATCCACAGGTGTTGCACTCTCTGACAGCTCCTCGGTTATTGGCATAGTTTGAGACATCCATGCTCGCTCAACTAACCAGTTGTACAATGCTGCATAGCCCTCTAATGATTGCCTTTGCCAGTCCTCACACTACATCATTCACTTAAAATCATTTCTTCAAAATGAAAGGGGGATATAGGGATGGCTTGAAGCACCAAAAAGGAAGAAACAAGGGGTCATTACACAGCAAAGTTGCACAAAGCTACATGACACCATCCCTATATCTTTGTTTTATTGTTTATAAGCCTCTTTGTTTTAAGCAAAGTTTAATATCGAACAAAGATATAGGGATGGTGTCATGTAGCTTTGTGCAACTTTGCTGTGTAATGACCCCTTGTTTCTTCCTTTTTGGTGCTTCAAGCCATCCCTATCCCCCTTTCATTTTGAAGAAATGATTTTTCCACTTGTATTACTATATTTATGCAATTGCATCGAGTGTGACAGTTGT